>CAUYQG010043432.1:0-18003 GCA_963574415.1 Tarsius wallacei | reverse complement strand
GGAAGCAGCCAAGGAGAAACCCTTGCTGCACATCTGAGCCAAAAGGGGCAGAGCTGTGATCTCTGTCCTCCTTTGCCCAGGAACAGGGCCGAGTCTGCATAGAATATTAACAAAAACTAATAAAAAATTAATGATTAAGTCAACACCATAAAGGCTACATCCTCTGACATACATACGATCATATGCTGGAAACCCAAAACTACGTTAGGTTAAGGAAGAAACGATAAAGAAATATGGAAACGAAGTATTTATACATGTTCCAACTTGATTTTAAGAAAAATTTTTGAAAACATATTATAAAAAGTAAGTATAAGAAAAAAGATTCAGAAACAGCTTCATCAACTTCCAAAAATAAAAGGAAGTAAAATACTCAAGAATAATTATCCATCTAATCAAATGCTTATAAAATGCACTATGAATTTATCATTTTAAAACACCATAATACTATTCTAGTGAGAGACCAGTAAACACATGGAACCACATAGAGTCCAGAGTCCAGGTGCTTTACTTCCCTTCCCTCAAGGAGGGAAGCTTGAGGTGTAACAACCACTCATGTGGAAATAGATAGAGTGTTTTGCATCTGAGGGGGACCCAAGAGAAACTGGAATTTATTTATAAAAAATTGTGCATTTATTCTTACATGTGTAAACTTCAGTCATCTTCAAAGTACTCTCCATTTGATGCCATACACCTATCAAGGTTCTTTTTCCACTGCTCAAAACAGTTTTTGAACTTGTCAACTTGGAATGCCTTTCAGTGCTTCTGCCATTTTTGTTTCACCTCTTCCACATTGGTAAGATGTTTCCCTTTAGGACTTTTTTCTTCCAGGGAAACAAACAAACAAAAAAAGTTGCCTGGGGCAAGATGGGAGATCAGAGATCAGGTGAATAGGGAAGGTGAGGCATGGGGATTCATGCTGTTTTTTGATGAAAAACTGAAGAGCATTCAGTGGGTGTAGCAAATTGTTCATATAAATCACCCATCATGAAATGGGCAAAAACTTTGAAAGAATCTCCAAAAAAAATTATTGAAGCCCAACTCAGCCTCTCACAACAATGCTAGCAGGTACACTGATGCCAATGCCTTCCTAGAACACCTACTTACAGGGGCAACCTATACTACAAGGGGCCTTCCCACCAAAAAGTAATTCCAGTTGGGTTTTTTTTGGCGGGTTTCTCCCTCGCGTGGCGTGGGGCAGTACTAATCCACTAATTGCTGTCAAAGGATCTAAGTTTATAGGTTAATTTGAGAAAATCTTTACAATATTCAGCATTTTTTTCCAGAACCAGTATATCTTTTCCTTTATTTTATTATTAAGATTTTCATTATTAAAAAAATAAACCAAGGTAAACTGTGATGGATTAAATGAAAATAAAGTTATCAGATTTAAAGAGGAGCTTGCGCAAGAATATTTTTGTGCCTTTGTATTGTGTTAGAGAAAGTTCTCTTTAACAAAACCAAGAACGCAAGCCATGTATTTAAAAAAGCCCACTGGCTTTTTCACCAGATATCAAATTTTCCTATATATCACTGTAAAAGACTTTTGCATGAATTGAACCCATTTGGTATTAATAGCTAGCATTCTAAAGGGATTTTACATAAATAATAATAAAATAAAAAGACAGGAAACATTAAAAAATAGCAAAAGGTTTGACTAAGCGACAAACAGAAGTAAATCTCTGAATAACTAATAGATATTTGGAGAAATTTTGAGAAGAAGTGCCATGCAATTAAAACAATACTCTGTGAAACAAGGAACTGAGTACCACATGTGCTCACTCATCAGTGTATCCTGAACAATTATCATAATACTATACGAAAGGGATTGGCAGTGGCAGGGGAGGGGGCGGCACATAACATCAATAGGGTTCCTGATCATAAACCAGGTGAATTGAGGACCAATGGGAGGCCCAAACTTCACCTGTATGACAATCACTTGTATACTTAATCGTGAATTGTACTCCACATCCTTAAAAAAATACTCTCCCTTCTCCTCCCCTCCCGTTCTTTCTCTTTCCCTCTTCTCCTCTCCTCTCTGTTTTGTGTGAACATTCTTAGGCAGTTGCCCTATCTTTCCCATGGTTGCAGCCCTTTACTAGACAGGTCTGATTTTTGTGGTCCTAACTCCTACGCGACAGTTCCTGTCATGATTCGAGAAACTGCCAGGTATCCTTGATGTCTGGATTCTGGTGAATATCACCTCTTTCTTAGTGTCATTCCAGCCCCAAAGTGTTGTAGTGATCTCCTGCTGTCCCCTTCCCTAGTGGTCTCTTCTTGCTAATCGTCTTGCTTCACTATTGTGTGGCCTCTCCAACCCTCCCTCCCACTCCCCACCACTGGTTTAACTAAGTCTGTATGCTGAATTTCTTCCCTGAGATACTTGAGTGTTTTTTGTTTTCTGGTTGGAATACGACTGATATAGATCTGATCTTAGGAGTAGTCCCAGGCAACAGACTTTAAATTTGGATACTGAGATCGGAAGGCTCAGGTGCTTAACCTTCAATACGGTGATGACTTCTTTGCAGACAGAAACTGAAATCATGGCAGTCTGTGGCAGGCAGAGGCATTAAGAGCATAAATACATGAGGTGCCAACTGGTTGAAAGTAAGTCTTTGTTTGATGATTAGTGAAGCTGAGCATTTCTTTATGTATCGGTTGACTGCTCGAATGTCTTCTTTTGAGAAGTGTCTATTCATATCTTTTGCCCACTTTTTAAGAGGGTTGTTTATTTTTTTCTTTTCAGTTACCAGGTTGGGGGGGGCGGATTCATCAACATGTGTACCTGATCTCAAACCAGGCTAAGTGAGGATCAAAGTGAGGACCAGATTTTACCTGTACAATGAACATTTGTTTATATAATCCTGAGTTTTATCCCACGTCTTTAAAATAAAATGTAAAAAAAGAAAATAAGTATTTGACTGGGTTCTTGTCTTATGCCCAGGAAGAATGAGGAACTTGGCCAAAAAAAAAAAAAAGAAAGTAAGTATTTGAGGAATTAAGTAATAACTGCATGTATCCCACATGGTACCGGGGAGAGCGGCAAAGGACAGTGGCTGTTTCTGATTGTGATCAAATGTTTATGGAAAGAAAAGGAGAAGTCCGGGACTATGTTATCTTTCCTACTTTGTCGCAATATGGTAGTCAGTAACTTTAATGATCAGCACATCACACAGGACTTCAAACATGCCAATTATATTGATGACATTCACTTTGTCCCTAAGAAGCAGCTAGGAGAAGCTTCCCAGATGTCAGAATACGATACAGAGGCACTGTGAACATTTAGATGCCTGTCTCTTACCTGGTGTCTCTGAAGGTCTGGTAAGCTGAGACGTGTTGAAATATCCCCTCTAGAATGAAAAAAACCCTTTTGATTTTAGAGGCAAAATACTCCATATTTGGTGTGTTGATCCAAGGAGTTTACTGAATCATGTGAAGGCTTCTTGCTGTTACCTAATTCTGTTTGCTTTAACAACTGTTGGTTGTTGGGTTTATCACTGATAAAGCAGTTCCACTTATGAAATGCCCTCTGTTTGAAACACCAAAGTGGCTTCTGTTTTCTTGAATAGCCACTGACAAATGCAATACATATCCAAAGACACAATCCATACAAATTATAGTGAGTTGCTACACAGGAGATAAAAACTAGAGTATGAGGGTAGAAAAGTAAGCTATAAAATGATATAAAAGATAGAACTTGAAAAGCGTACAATAAATGAATGAGTATAATTAACTCTGATCATTTATATTAGAAAAAATGTACTCATGAAACTAAGATCATGTGATCTATTAAAGTTAAAACACATTCTTAGTGGCAAAATCAGAACACGACCCTTCCTCTCTTGACTTGCAAGCTGTTTCTATGATTCTTGCTACTATTTCATACTTGCTTTCACATTTCAGTTTTTATTCTTCTCTTGTTGAGAGCCTCTTTCAAAGAAAAAAGAAGAATTAGGATATGTTAAAATGCATACTGGAAAGCAAAGAGTTTTGAGAGTGAGAATTGTACACTGGAAGGAGGATAGTTATTATAAGAATTTCCATTAAAAACACAGTGTTAGATTTTTCACCCAAAGCTCTGTGGTTTATTTTTCTGTCTTTGGGAATTTCACAAACAACTTACAAAGTTCTAGCCAAACCTTTGAGGTTTGCCTCTCCGTAAGTGCATGGAACAAGCCAAGGGCTGCAACCATAGCCAAATGAAACAATGAAAACCACAAGACCTGCTGGCCCTGCTCCTCCTTCCTTGACTTGATTTTGAGCCCCTGGAGAGGAAACCACCTGAGTTGCATTTGTGTATGGCCAAAGCTCTGGAGAACTAAGTCTCCTAATGAATGGCTCTTGTTCAACTTGAAATAAAAGGATAGAAGTGCTAAATGCTAGGGCAGCAGAAACATTTTTGTGCCTACCCTTCCTGTTGTTTTCGTTATTTATTATCTTAATTGCTAACATATAAGAGGAGCCTCTGAGAGGTGCCTGTAGACATGGCATGCCTCTATTTCTAGGAGTTCTCGAGGGCACAGTGACACGTACCTCTGCAGCAAACCCTTCAAAAAATTAGAATTTGCCGGGTCCCGCCCACTGGCATACTAGATTCTAACACTGCTTGAAAACAGAGTTAATATATTTTAAAATTCTTTTGTTATTCCCTGGTAAGCCTCCAGTGTATTATTCCATAGAAGTTCATTTTTAACTCTGGCTCAATTGACCGCCCAGGACAGGGCCGTGTCATACACCACATTTGTCTTACGCACTGCTAGCATTTCAGTGCCGTGCCCTTCTGAGTCCCAACCCTTATTACATTGTAGTGCAAATTCAATTTATCTGAGACTTATTGAGCAATATAATCTCTGGAGCCTGATTGCTGGAGTTACTTAACCTTTCGCTGTCTCAATTTCATTATCTACTTTATTCTTCATGGGATTGTTGTGAGATTAAATGAGTGAATGCATAGAAAATGCTTACAACAGTGCCTGGCACATTGGAAGGGCTCAGGGAATATTGTTGTTGGAAGTAGGAATATGGCCCAGGAACATGTTAGCTATTGGAGTATGAAGAAAATGGGAATCTCTGAACAACCTTAAGAACCATGGTAACAACTTTTAACTGACAGCATTTGGTAACAGGTCTGCCTCCTCCTTCCCTGTCATTTGTGTTTGAGATTAAAAAAAAAACAAACTAAAAAATTGAAGATAAATAAAAAACTTTGATGATCTTTCTTGTACTCTAGAGGAGAGAGCTCTTGGAGAGCTGGGCACATTTACTCACTAACTTATTCAATTATTCATTTATTCTTTTGACAATTATTGAGTTACCTACTGTTCCTATGGATTCTGGGTAGAGTAATTCTTGCTGCTGTAAGAAATTTCAAAATGTTAGTGCTATTGCAAAATACCAGTTTAATTTTGACTCATGCAACTGTCCAATGTGAATGATGCTGGTTGGAACACAGTTTTCCTCTATGGGGTGGCTCAAGCATCCAGGTACCTTCCATCTTGTGGACCACTGCCACTCAGAGCCTCCAAGTACTGTGCCTCTCACCACAAGATGGAATAGAAAAGGACAGACATGGCAAAGTGACATATGCATTGATTTGTTCTGAAAGTGACACATACCACTTTTACCTAACAAGATCCATCCAGATGCATGCGAAGTGGGAAAATATGAATTTTGCCTAAAGAGCTCTATCCTATAAAGGAGGGAGAACAAATTCTGTTGTCTGGGTAGTCATCTCTTCCAAGCTGGAATACAGAGATAAATATACGACCTGCTCTCATTTGTCAAGGGAACAGTGGGGGCACAGGCTGGAAGCCAAGAGTTGGGATTCTGCATCATGCTAGGAAGGCCAAGTAATGCTTTAGAGAAGACATGGACACTGCAGCTGCCTTCTGAGTGAGTAAAGCTCAACACTGCAAAAGGAAGGAAGTCATTTTCTAAAAAGGGACTCTGATTTGGCGGAGTACCGAGGCCAACTCACTCCACAAGGTTGGAGCATGAGTGTAGAGAGCTGACGGGGGGGACTGAACAATGTTTTCTGGGGGACACAGACTAATTTATTTTAAAATTACCCTGATGACAGGGTGTAATACATTTGAAGATTTCAAAGATTCCAAAGCCAGTTAACAGATTAAAAAAAAAAAAAATGTAAGTGAAAGACGTGTATGTGGTAAATTCTGCAGAAACTTCAAAGGAGTTTTGACCTTTTCCTTCTGTTTGGTCACTCATTCCTTCTACATGTCATTTCTAATTTGTGTGTGTGTGTGTGTGTGTGTGTGTGTGTGTGTGTGTGCTTGACAGTGCAAACAAAAACAAAACCTGATTAAAAGTGTTATGAGTTTTTAGAGAATTATTCTTTTTATTCTGTTGTAAGTTGCAACGCAAGCATTACGAATGAGAATCCACATATACATACCAGGTACTATACTTCGCTTGGTGAAATCAGCATTCCCTATGCTGAGGACTCAAAGTAACAGAGTTGAAAATCCATCACACACACCCACATGCGCACACACATGCAAACCCACTCACACTCCATTACGTGGGGGACAAAACCAATTTGGAATTGAGAATAAAAAAGGGAGCATTTATCCCCATTTGTCTTTCTTCTGACCACTTACTTCCCTTACATATCCCGTAGTTAATGTCCTAGTGATTGTAAATCCACAAGGAGATTTAGCTTACATGTGAGTAACCATCATCCGCTCGATATTTTCTGGGAAATTGGCTGCCATTGGGGTTCATCAAATATTTGAGGGTTATTTTCAAAGACTCTAGGTGGTCCAGTGCCAAGCTATCCTTGGCCCAACAACTTACCCTCAATTCTTAAGTAGCTTCTTTCTGGAGAAATTGGATCTGCATGTTTCTAATCCATTTAAAGTTAGATCATCAAAATATAGTTTTGTACAAGCAATCCAAGATCCTTGTGAGAGAGTGTCTTTATTTTCCCTTCATTAAATTAAGATGTCTCATTTGCTAAACTTCAAGTTTGCTGCAAAGCTAAAAACCCCTTAAAAATGGATTTTAAAAGTTGGCAGTCTCTGGTCTCTCATCCCCAAGGTATATAGTAGGTGCTTTGGAAGTTTCCTTTTGAATGTGTTTTCAGAACATTGCTTGGAGCTTATTCATGTAGGACTGAGTTCTTTCCTTTCCACCAAGCCACAATTCTTCCTCCACGGGGAGCCTCTCCTGAATTCAAAGGAAGCTGCACAGGTGGAATGTCATGATGGCTTCATAAGAAAAACTCCGAGACCGTTATTCCCAATTTTCTAGCCAATGTAATTTCAGGCTCTTCTTCAAGCAAGACTGTGTTCCAAATCACTTCCTGCCACAAGAATTCTGAATTTCCCTGTAATTTTCCTTGTGTATTATTTAGAAATGATGAATCCGATTTGCTTTGTGATTAAATGGCAGAACTAAGATTTGAACCCAGATCTATCTGTCTCCAGAGCCTGTGTTTTTCCAATACATCCTTTGCCTTCCTGGGCCGTGGCCAGACTAGCTCTAGGGTTTGCCTCTCGTTCCTCACTGAACAACAGGAGATCAGTTAGCTTTCCTTTGAGGCTGCTTTCACTTATGCCTAATCTGAGTTCCATGTATTCAATTCCTTATGCTTCATCTTCCCATATGGCTGGTTTTGAATATCACGTAGTCTTTCAACTTCACCAATTTCTTTTTTCTTGTTATTGTTTGAGATTTTACTGTAATTCACTGTAGGAAAGATAATAGCACAGCCATGTGATTATTACAAAGGTTAAAGAATTTTATCAACTTCTTGAAAAATCCAGATCATCTGCTTACGTATATACTAGTGCTCATATTTTAACGCCAAGGCATTGTCACCCACATTTTCCTTTATACAAAGGGGCAACTTAAAAGTGCTTAATAAGTACTTGCATGACATCTCTTGTAATTATTTCCACAAAGCTTTACAACTAAATGCTCCACCAATAAAAGTTATAAAGTTTTAGACATCTATAATTAGTGAGAGGAAAGTCGAGTATAATTAATCTTTGCCAACTCTCTTGGTTCTCCCATACGCGTTAGCTCTATCACTTAGGAAATCATTGAGATTTAGGTGTGATTGTACCTAATACATTCCCATACGTGTCTAACACCTCCTCTTAGCAGCCCCAGACTTCCTTATGCACAACCATTTTGGAAAGTGTAGATTTATTCCTGTATGAGCATTTTCAAAAAGGTGCAAACTGAAGTGTAAATGGCATTCATCTCACCAAGTCAATTGGAATGTAGCTGCTGTTAGGTAGTTTAAAAAGGGAAAAAAAGGAATAGAATGCCTCTCCCAGTGATAAAGAATTTGAATACAAAATATCCAAGCACTGACATCAGAGGCAGACCTCATTCAGGCTGTTTGATGTGCAGCTTTAATTTGGGGAGTAGTGATTTTTGGTGTGAGTTAAGGACAGAGCTGGGAAATCTGAATAAACAATCAAATTGGTCGTTGCAGACATACATAGTGTATTCCTGCTAACAATGTGTTTCTGGAATAGAGTTAAATGGAACTTCGCTCAGGTGACAAATCCGCTCGGTTCTCTCATGCATGTAAGCGCAATCTAAGACTAGCTGTGAGGGTAATTTCATTTTCAAATAATTTATTCATTAAATAATCTCTTCCACGTCTTATTAAAACCCAATAAGCATAAGAAAAATAAAGAAAAAGCCCACTACTGTTAGACACTAAAATCAATCTCATTGATCTATGTAAATTGCATCTGGACCTCCCTCCCCTGGTAGATTGTGATTTCCTTAAATGAAAGGAGTGGGAATTAAGAATTTTGTTTCTCTTGTGCTTCTCACAGTGATAGTATACAGTAGATGTATGATAAATGGCTGTTGTAATAAAATACATTTTTTATGTTCATTCATATTACAGAATCACCAAGTTGGGTAAAAAGTCAAAGCAGTTTGATTGTTATCACATGGTTTGAAATTGGGAATTCTTTGTTTTCTTGTTTGCGAAATGAATTTTTTTAAATGGTTAAGTGTGGGGTTAATTTTCATAGGTAAAGTTTTACAGTTTGGATACACATTAAACATTTGGTTTTAATTGAAAGTTTTTTTTTTTAAATTTTACTCAGGCCACCCAAAAGTTTCTTTGTAAGAAAATGTTTATGTCTGTATGTTTTTCCCCTATTAACAATTTGCTGATACAGTATTTAATTTCTTTCATTTATGGCCTAAAGTATAATCTGCCAATTGAAAGAGTGTTCACTAAGTATAAAAAATATATATATATAATATATATATTTCAGTTTTCCACCAGGAAATCCAAAACCTCCATATTCCACTTGGATGTTGCATTTCACTATTTTGTCCCAATTCACTAGTTACAGATGTTTTTAAAAGTGCTGGAAGGCATACGACCAAGATCTAACAGGAATATGGAAATTATCTCAGTAGGTATCCCAAATTCTATTTCCCCCTAACCTCCATGTTAAACTTACATGAAACCAAAATAACTAGTAAATTCACTCAATTTAATTTTTTTAATGCATGCAAATAATTGTTTCATTGCCTGATTTTTAAGAAAAAAAGTGATACAGAGACATACACTATGCATACACACACACACACACACACAAAGAGAGAGAGAGAGAGAGAAATCTTATCAACTTCTTTCCTAAATCCAGAAGAAGGCAAAAGTCCTAAGTTTTGCTTTCCATTTATCGCTGTCTTCATGACTAGAACAGAAATTGGAGGCTCAAAGAATAAAGATCAGGTCATAAAATGTCACTCTCTTGAAGTACAAGAAAAAATTCATAGTGAATAGATTAATATATTGTAAAAATAACTCACTCAAAGAGATAGTCTATAATTTTGTTGTAAATTAAGAGGCTTAGGAATTAATTAATTTTAAGCTATTAAAAATATATATACTCTTTTAAGGACATGGCTTTCTATATGAAATTTTTAGAGAATAAATAAAACAAAAGAATAAATCAATATTTTTCTAGAACTACTGAAATGAGACTAAGACAATATTTGAGAGGCATCAGCACTTGAGCCATTCGTTGTACTCTATAGTAAGGCAAAGATAATTTTCCAGACTCTGCCACAGCTTGAATGAAATATTCCTCAAGACCACACAAATCCCTTTGCTTGAATTGCGTGCTCAGCATATATTTTTATAGTAAGAATATGATGCCACAGTTTGCAAATATAATTACACCAAGCACTAGAAAAGTATGTTGGAAAATTGTATTCTATATGAAAAAATGATATTCTATTTCATAAACTAAAATTTGTTAAAACAAATAACCCAACAAATATTAATTGAGCTAAGCATATAAAAATGAGTAAGAACACAATCTCTATATTGAAGAAATTTAAAATATGAAAAGATGGAAATAAAAACATAAAGTCAACTCTACTATGCAATGCTTGTTGATGTCCTGGTAGATTAAGGCAGATAGAAAGGAACATTATTTCTGCCTAGTTTTGTTCACTGAAGGCTTTTTGCATGAGTTGACATTTCAACTTCAATGCATAGTTTGTTTTCCACGAGTTTAGTTGGCATAAATTGATTCAGTTAAATTTCATACAAAGTGGATAATTGAATTAACTTTTTTTTCCCTCCTCTTTGTGCATTTAACAATGACAATGCACTGGAAATGATTAGCTAAGTAAGAATGTGTAATAAATAATTTGGAATGGGGCCCAAGAAATATAATCTAAATTAAATTGGATACCTTTACACTACACTGTATTCTTCCATAGTACTTTATTGTAGACAAGAAAATAGACACAATTACATGTGAGTGTACACACATAAATTCAATTTAAAAACATTAAGAATGAGGTAGATTTCTACATTCTGTGATGCAGAAGTTTTATTTGGGGGAGGAAAAGTAAGATAGTGGATACATTGCACATAATCTTAAAACTCCCCTTTATATCTTATCTCTCCCACTAATGTTTTTCAGCCACTACCTCTTGCCTTTTATCCTTATTTTTTAAAAAAAAAATCTCACCAGTCTATATATACAATTTCTGTCAATAATTCTATAGATTAAAAAAATCACAACTTAAAAATTAATCAAATAATGTCTGACAATTGCCGATTTGAATGTGCCTCAGAATTTATGTGTTGAAAACTTTATGTCCAGTATTGTGAGGAGGGACCTGATGGGAGGTGTTTAGATCATGAGCGCTCCACCCACATGAGTAAACTAATGCTGTTATTTAAAAGGGTCCTGGACATGGGTTCACCTTATTCTGCCCTTTTGCCTTCTACCTTCCATCATGTAAGGACACAGCAAGAAGATGTCCCTACCAGATGCCAGTTCCTTGATCTTGGACTTCCCAGCCTCTGGAACTGTGAAAAATAAATTTCTGTGTTTTTTTTTAATAAGTTACTTTGTATCAGATATTCTGTTATAGCAGCACAAATGGACTAAGAGAATAATATTAAAGTCTTAATTACAACTTAGACTTCTTTTTAACTAATCATACCTGATGTGAAAAGACTTAACTTTTTTGTGTGTGTGTGAGTTCAAGGCAGGTCGAGCTTTATTGGGGCAAGACTTAACTTTTATCTGTCTCAAAGATAATGAAAAAAAAATCAACCTAGTTTTTCTTTTTATAAATGTCAGCATGGAATAATAACTTTATTCGTGAAATGCTCATTACCTACCAAAAACTGTACGTAAAATATCACTTGTGATTCTCACAACAATACTAGAAAAGATTTCCCTTATTTTAACAGCTGAGGAAGCATTAAGAACTTAGTGGAAAACTTAAACCAAATTTGTCTGACTCTGGCACCCTCACTTTTTCTACTATGATGGTTTTACACAAAGCAGTATAATCTGAATATGTCAACCTATGTACTTGAAAATATATTGGCCAACAATAACATCAGGGACAAACTTCCTAAGGTCTAAAAATAATTGACCTCATATTCCCTCCCCACCCACCACCCCAAAATGAGTATATTTATATTCATGCTGAAAATACTTAATTTAGAAAAAATCCCCAATTGCTGAATGTCATAATATCCAAGGCTGTGCCCATTGCTTTAACCTTCGAAACCTTGTGGTTATGAAGGAGGAGACATTTTTCCTAAAGTGACCTTTTAGGGAAAAATGGGCTTTGAAGATCTGTTTTCTTAAAATGTTATTTCATAAATGATCTACCACAGATATTCAAAGCAGAAGACTTTGGGGAAGAGTCTGTCAGCGACCAGGAGCAAAGCAAGTATTAGTATAGGATATTTTGAGCCATAATGAAATGACTAATGGTAAGTTTTTTTTAAAAAATGCCTGAAGCAAAAAAACATAACATGTTAACAGCAGGACTCTTGCACAATTACAACATTTCTATGGTGATATAATTATACTCTTGGAGTTCTTCAATATGGATGCCGAAATAAATGATAGGTCAATAGAGACATTGATCAAGTCGGTATATATATAGAGAAAATTTTGTCTATTGTATATAGAAAACTTTAGAACATCCCATGAGGAACGTGCATGCTTAAGACTTTTTCAGCAACCATTAAAGTAGCATCAGGAACCTACGAGTTAAGGCATAAGACAAATAAAATCAGTATTAGGATTAATCCAGGTTTTCATGATAATCCCTGTGAAAAGAATTCAAATAAGTATCTAAAATAGCCCAGTGAAGGTGAGGCTATTTTATTCTAATGAAAAAAACAAAGACTCACTCATCACAACTAAGAAAAATATTATTTGCTAATGAGCCATTGACAATAGAAACCTAATAGTATAAGAATACTAGATAGAGCATTTTAAAAATAAATTATAAGTTTTTAATGCTAACCAGCAAGATATAAAATAATTTTTCTTTACTTCATAAATGTGTTGTACTGTAGAGAGAATTTACAGTTTTAAAGAGAATGATTGATGTGTTGAATTTGAAAAAGTTCACATAATTTAGTAATATAACCTCCTTTTCTGTTATGATTTGAAGCATTTGCAGCTGTAATGGCCTTTGAGTCTCTGGGATAAAGGCCTTAGCCAAAGCCAGGAGTTGCCTATAAAGTTCTTTTTGACAGAAACTGGGATGGAATCCAGGCTCATTTCAGCAATATTTGTGGAGAAGAGGATTGAACTCAATATATTTGACCCAAAAGTGCATTTTTGGGGCTTGCACCATATTTATTAAAGCCTTGTGGCAGAACTAGGAGTTATTAAATGGGTGAGAGCTGGCTTATAAAGACACAGGTCTAAGCAGTCATAGTTCAGTTTGACATACTTTCACTGATCACCTACCTGGAGGCTCATCCTAGGCT
Source organism: Tarsius wallacei (assembly GCA_963574415.1). NCBI lineage: Eukaryota > Metazoa > Chordata > Mammalia > Primates > Tarsiidae > Tarsius > Tarsius wallacei. The sequence goes on along the minus strand of CAUYQG010043432.1, from coordinate 4,736 downwards.
GGGAGTTTATGGCTATAAAAAAGGGGCAAATATCTCTCCCAGATTCAGGCATCTAACATGCCAATTGAGGAAGAGGGTAGGAATAAATAAATATAACACACAGCACAGCAGGATAAAATTTTGTAAAAAAAAAAAAAAAAAAAGGACAGTGCAACAAGGAGTCTCAGTTGCTGAGAAGATTAAGACCACACCCTTGGGGGAAGTGGCACTAGAGTTCAGTACTCATAACATGGCTGATGACCAGAGTGTATGGGTGAGTGAGGGACAGGATTCCAGCTAAAAACTGAGTAAACACAAAATACTTTCAAGGAACTGGAATTAACATTTCAGGAAGCAACATTTTGATAGGATGATAAGATATGTTTTTTTTCTTTCTTTTCACTCTCTTTCTTCCTTCTTCTTCATCTTCTTCTTCTTCTTCTTCTTCGTCTTCTTTCTTTCTCTCTCTCTCTCTCTCTCTCTCTCTCGTTGAAGAGTCTGGCTCTGTCACCCAGGTTCTAGTGCAGTGACACGATCATGGTCACCCCAGCCTTGACCTCTTTGACTCAGGCAACTCTTCTGCTTCAGTCTCCTAAGTAGCTGGGATTACTGTTTCATGCCCAGCTAATTTTTGGATTTTCTGTAGAAACGACGTCTTGATCTGTTGCCCAGGCTGGTCTCGAACTCCTAGCTTAAGCCATCCTCCCACCTCGGCCTCCTGAAGTGCTGGGCTTACAGCCATGAGCCACTAACCCCAGCCAAGATACATGTTTTTAGAAGAAAATATCAGGGTCAATTATTTGACATAGGATTTTAAAATGATACACACTAATGGAAATTAATATAGCCATGTCATTGGTATTTATTCAATTGCAGTTGGAAAGACAGGCCATTTGAGAAGGGAGATCAGAGATTTGAAATCAGGCAGAGAAGAGTTGATGTCATTCCTTCAGTACTGACAATTCCATGGGGCCCTTCATATCTGTTTCCTATTGCTTCTATTACTAATTGAAACAGTTGGTGGGTTCAAACACCACAGATTTGTTTTCTGACAGTTCTGGAGGTCTGAAGTCCAAAATGGATCATCAGGGCTCTATTTCATCTGGAGGACACTCTTATTTCCTTGCCGTTATCCAGCTCTGCATTCCTTGGCCATCGACATCCTTGGGCTCTTTCTGCAAAGCCCGCAGCACATCTTCAATTCTTTCTCCCCTCTGACTGCTTCTATTGTCACATCTTCTCTGACTCTGACCTTTTGTCTCCTTCTTAGAAGAACTCTTGTGATTATTTCAGCTTGTCCCCATAATTCAGCATCAGCTTTCCATCTCAAAATTCTTAACTTAATCACAGCCGTAAAGCCGCTTTTGTCATGTAAGGTAACATATTGACATCCTGGGGGATTGGGATGTGGACATCTTCAGGGGCTCATTATTCAATACACCGTGCCCTGGAAATATTTTCTAATTCCCAAAGCTTAACTTTTATCTCATTTTAAAATAGAAATAATAATAATAGTGCTATCTCACATAGTTGTTCTGGGGTTCAAATTGGAAAAAATAATATAAAACATGTAGCATAGTGCTCAGTCAAAATGTTTAATTACCATGGTCATTACTGTTAATGGTGTCATTCTGAGGACTCTGAATAACGGGTTGAGTTTTACCCACTTTGTTTGGTGATGGAGACCAGACCTTTTGAAGAGCAAGTTTATAGTATAAAAACAGGCTGTGTGCAATGACTCACGTCTGTAATCCCAGCAGTTGAGAGGCCAAGACAGTTTGAGACCATCCTGGGTAACATAGTGAGACTACATTTCTAAGAAAAAAAAAATTAGCTGGGTCTGGTGGCACATGCCCGCAGTCCCAGCTACCAGGGAGGTTGAAGCGAAAGGATCACCTGAACCCAGGAGGTCGAAGCTGTGGTAAGCCATGATGATGCCATTGTGCTCCAGCCTAGGTGACACAGTGAGACTCCAACTTTAAAAAAAAAAAAAAAAAGGACAAAAAAACTTGATATGTCAGCACTAAGTGTGCTTAAGTGTTAAGAAACTTGCTGGAGAGATTGTAGTGGGGGTGAGAGGTTAGTATAAATATTCAGATGAAATACAAAATAAGCTACAAATATTTGCAATGTATATGGTAAAGTTGAAATGAATGTTCTTAAGATTTTTAGAGGGCCTGAAAGTTAATAGGAAAATGATATTATTCCAATAGAAAAATGGGCAGACACATGATACAAATTTTCTAAAAAAAAATTATCACTGAACAAGAATGTTTAAAATGTGTTCATAATAGTAATCAAAGAAAACAAATTAAAGCAATAAAATAATTAATTGACAGGGATTTTAAAGATACTGTTTAATGTTTTAGGAGCACTTTTATATGGGTGATTGTCAATTGACTGCTACAACCTTGGGGAACACTTGGCAGGTGTTTTGTAAGAGAACTATAACAGTCACAGTTTTTGTCCAACAACTGAGAACATGTTTTTAGCTGAGAATATTTTTATGAGAAAATGTGTTTAATTACCCTTTCTGGATTCTTTTTAACTAAAGCAGGAGCACAAAAGTGCTAAATTTCAAAGTGAATTATGACACAGACCACTATGTACAAACATCAAAGTAAGTTCTGGGAATCAGTCAGACATTCACATATATCGGGGCCATAAATGAGTCACTTGGTTGGAGACAGACAGAAAAATAGACAAGATTTCTTTGGAGAGAGTTCTCTCCTGCATTCTTCCATCCTGACCCCATTGGGAAGGTTTAAGGGTAGGACCTAGTCTTTTCTTCAACTTCATGAGGAAGACATCAGTGGCAGCCCAGGGAGAGCTTAATGTTGTCTTTCCGCCATGAGGGAAGTATCGACTGACTTGGCCAAGAAAACCTAGCATGAGGGATGGAGTGGTTAACTATTTTAGTAACAGGGGAAAAGAGGAGTGCTACTGCACTAGAATAATCCTGTAGTATTAGAATTTGGTCAAGCAATAAATACTTGAGTTTTTGCTGGAATCCGTGAATAGGCTGGGTGAAATAAAAACTTGGTGAGGGGTCACATTGGATTCTATCCAGTAGCACCTCTTCAACAGGAAATGAGACCTCACCTTTGGAAGCTGGAGGAGAATTGGCCAGATTTCTAGTGGTGCATGAGAAATAAGAGGCAGCTGAAAGACACATTATGCAAAATGCAATGGAAAGTTCCTGGTGGTGGCCTTTGGTACACTTAGAAAAATATTCACAACAGCATAACCTTTCAACATCTGCCAGGTGGTAAGAGTACCAAGGTAGCTATGGCAACGCCAAGGAAATGAAAAAAGTCTTGCTTTCCTTTCTTCTTCTTTCTCTTTTGCTCCAACCTCAGAGGAGAAACAAAATTGATAAAACAAACAAAACAAACAAGAGCTAGAAGAAGATTCAGAAAAGAAACAAAAGGCCAACCATCCTCAATTCTCAAAGTCAGGTGGTCCACGTCAGATGAGGTCTGAAAGAGGTGGGGAGGAAATTTATCTTTGAATGAAACTTGAAGTTTCGATTATCACCCATTATTTAACAAGCTGAAAATACATTCGGCTATTTAAAGTTGCAATAGGACTTTCTCTTACTTAAAACTGATTAGAAAGGTCACGAACTTTTACCACTGAACGGTTTTAGAGGGAGTATGGGAGAAACTATTTAGCTTTTTAATTACATTTCATGAATACTGGTTGTACTCGATGTACTTGTTAGGCATGCACATATATTAACTCAGTATATCATTAACATGAGCAAAAGCTGGAAAATAAACAAGTATTCAACAATAGATAAATGAAGAGATGATCATAAGTGGAAGTTTGTGTGGTCCTTGAAGACTACTGTTTTATCTTAAAACTTGGTCAATAGTCAAACAATGTATCTCTTTATTTTAATATAAAATTTATGTGACAAATTTTAATATAAAGTTTATGCTACGAATTATCCATCATCGAAAGCTGTAATTATGTTTTTCACTGTTCTCTAGTGGCATATCAACTTGGATCAAATGGGAGAGAATTGGTACTGTCTCTTAGTACCTTACCAATTTCTCTTTTTGTGCTTTATATTTATAATATTTTGAGGAAGGAAGTTCATGTAAATATGCAGACTCAAATCAGGGCAATTGCTAAGAAAATATATTCAAAATTATTACAAAGAATAATACAATAAAACAGTAGTAATTTTTATAGTGCAATTTTAAAATAGCATCTAGTCTGAGTCCGCGGGTTTGAGACCCGCCTGGGCAACTTGGTGAGACCTTATCTCTACAATAAATCAAAAAATTAGCCAGGCATGGTAGTGCGCGCCTGTAGTTCCAGCTACTTGGAAGGCTGAGGCGGAAGGATCACCAGAGCCCAGCAGGTCGAGATTGCGGTGGCCGGGAGCGGCCACTGCACTCCAGTCTGGGCGACAGAGTGAGACTCCGACTCAAAATAAATAGATAAATAAAATAAAATAAAATAAAATAGCATCTAGTTAAAAAAAATGCTGTTTTATAATATGGAAGAACAAAGTCTTTGATCCACTGAGCAGTAATACTCCTCCAAGAATTACTTTAAAAAAGAAGGATTCAAGCCTGGAGATTATATGCCTATAATCTCAGTAATTTGGAAGGCTGAGGCTAGAGGATTGCGAGATTCCAGGATTTTGAGGCCAATCTGCACAACATAATGAATCCTTGTCTCTACAAAAAAAAAATTGAAAAATTGGCCAGATGTGGTGAGCATGCACTTGTAGTTCTAGCTAC
>CAUYQG010043430.1:0-14666 GCA_963574415.1 Tarsius wallacei | reverse complement strand
CGCGCTACCATGCCCAGCTAATTTTTTTGATTTATTGTAGAGATGAGGTCTCGCCAAGTTGCCCAGGCGGGTCTCGAACCCGCGGGCTCAGGCAATCCACTCACCTCAGCCTCCCAAAGGCCCGGGATTACAGGCTGAGCCACCGAGCCCGGCTGCCCAGTGTGTTTATTGCTCTGTCCAGTAGAACTTTCTGCAGTGATGGCAATGCTCTTTATCTGAGCTGCCCAAGCAATAGCCATTGCTGCTCATGGCTGCTGAGCTCTTGAAATGTGCCCAGTGCCACTGAGGAACTGAGCCGATTGATTTCATTTGATTTCAGTTTATTTAAATCTAAATGCCACGTGTGGCTGGTGACTGCCATATTGGAAAGCGCAACTGCATACATTATAGAAGTGTCAACTATTAGCAAGTTATTTTTATAAAATGTAGAGAGGTATTTTGATTTTTCTTTCTGTATGAGCATGTTACAGATAAAACTCTACTTAGCAAGCTGAATGTTATATTTCATGCAACTAAATGCCAGGATCATTATTAAGGCCAAAATGTGGACATCTTTAAGATTTTTTTCCTGATCCATAAGGAACCCACCCATCCCTGTTCGTGGATATCCCGAAGCTGGGTGACATCTACTTTCAGCCCTGTGGGTGTGCATGTATACATTCATACGAATGCAAGTGTGAATGCCTCCTCAGCAACCGGAAGTTTGCAGGTTGGGAACGTTTTAGTAGTAGATGCAGGTGTGCTTGCTGCAGTCACCACATCTGAACAAAACTGACCTGGGATGCAGATTATAAAATTATTTTTGTTTATTTTTCTCTAGAAGGTGAGCGCACCAGATATTCTGAAACCTCTCAATCAAGAGGAGCCCAAACGTTCTACCAACCCTGCTTTGAAGCAAGAGACTCACTCATCCAGTCCAATACCCAGTGCATTATTCTCAGAAGGCGCAAGACATGTGAGTCTCACCCCAATATGTGAAATGTGATGTGTGGGTATGATGATGTTGGAAGGCAAGAGTGGGAATGGGCTGTTGTCTTGTTGGATAAGCTGGAATGTGACAATAGAGCCTGGAATTACTGTTTTACTTATATTGAGAGCTTGGAAAACCTTGCTATACTTTGAGGGCAGGTTTTCTTTTCTTTCCTTCTTTTTTTTTTTTTGTGAGTCAGGGTCTCACTCTGTCACTCAGGCTGGAGAGCAGTGGCACGATCATGGCTCACTGCAACCTTAAACTTCTGGGCCAGGCAATCCTTCCTCGTCAGCCTTCCAAGTAGCTGGTTCTACAGGCATGTACAACTACGGGTAATTTTTTGATTTTTTGGTAGAGATGAGGTCTTACTATGTTCCTAGGCTGATCTTGAACTCCTGTGCTCAGGCAATCTTCTCACCTTGGCTTCCCAAAGTGCTGGGATAGGTGCGAGCCACCGCACCTGGCCTGGGTTTGTTTTTTTTTACAACATCTTATTGTGAACATTTTCATACATACATTCAAGATGATGGTTTCTTTTGATGTTTTTTGGTGTTTTTACTTTTGATGAAGTCTAATTTATCAAAATTTTTTCTTATGATTATTTCTATGTCTTGTCCAAAGACAAGTCATGAAGATATTTTCCTATGTGAAAATTTAGCTTTTATACTTAGGTCTGTGCTCCAGGTCATTATTAATTTTTTTTTTTAGTTGAAGTCTCACTCTGTCGCCCAGGCTGGAGTGCAGTGGCACACTCACAGCCACCCCAGTGTCAACCTGCTGGGCTCAGGCAGTCCTTCTGCCTCAGCCTTCCAAGTAGCCAGAACTATAGGCATGTGCTACCATGCCCAGCTATTTATTTATTTATTTATTTATTTATTTATTGTGGAGATGAGGCCTCGCTAAGTTGTCCGGGTTGGTCTTGAACCTGCAGGCTCAGGCAATCCATTTGCCTCAGTCTCCCAAAGTGCTGGGATTACAGGCTGAGCCACTGAACCTGGCCCATTACTAATTTTTTAATGTGTGTGTGAATGGCGGAAGGAGGATATTGAGGCTCATTTTTTTTTTTCTATATGGATATTTAGTTAATACGGTACTATTTGTTAAAAAAAATACTATCATTTTTCAGAGTTACTTTGGCATCTTTGTTGAAAATCAAATGACCATATCAATGTGGATCTTCTTCCAGACTCTCTATTCTGTTCCACTGGTCACTGATCTCTTTGTCTCTCCTCACGCCACGACCCACTGTCTTGAGGACTGTAGCTTTGTAGTAAGTCTTGAAGTTGGATCATGCAAGTCTTCCAACTTGGTTTTTCTTTTTTAAGATTGCTTTGTGATGTTTTAAATGTGTTCACTACATAGAAGCAGACACTTTTATTCATTCATTTAGTAAAAAATATTAATTGAATGCTAGAGTGCCTAGAATTGTTTTTTTGTCGTATGGTAGATGGAGGCTTGGGGTGAGGGGTCATGAGGCCTCAGTTAACAGTTGCCTTAGTCCATTTGTGCTGCGATAACAACATTCCACAGACCGGGTAATTTGTGAACAATAGAAATTTATTTATCATGGTTCTGGCGGCTGGGAAGTCCAAGATCAAAGCACTGGCAGGATTGATGTCTGGGGAAGTCCTATCTCTCATAGATAGCTCCATCTAAGTGTCCTCACATGGCAGAAAAGAAGGAAGGGCAAGAGGGCCAAATGCTGTGGGAAGCCACTTCTGTAAAGTCCTTAATCCCATTCCTAAGGCTCTACCCTCATGATGTTATCACCTCCTAAAGGCTCCCCCCACCCTTAATACTATCACATTGGCAATTAAGTTTCAACACATGACTTTGGGAGGGGACATAAACATTCAAATCATATCAACAGTTATGATCTTTTCACTTATTATATGACCTTAGACAATCCCCAAAACTCTCTAAACTTCAGAGTCCTCATAAGGGAAATGGGCATCAGAGTTCTCTTGATTTTCCTAGATAGCTTTGAGAATGAAATGAATGCAGGAATTCCATGGTGCAATGCAGTGTTAAGAACTCAGCCTCTGGCCAGGCGCGGTAGATAACCCCTAGAATCCCAGCACTTTGGGAGGCGGAGGCGAGAGGATTGCCTGAGCCCACGGGTTCGAGACCAGCCTGGGCAACATGGTGAGACCTTGTCTCTACAATAAATAAAAAATGAATAGCTGGATGTGATAGCACATGGTAGTTGTGCTACTTGGAAAGCTGAAGTGAAAGGGTCTCCTGAGCCCAGGAGGTTGAGGCTGCGGTGGCCATGAGTGTGCCACTGCACTCCAGCCTGGGCAACAGAGTAAGACTCTGACTCAGAAAAAAGAAGAACTCAGCTTTTAGAAACTGACGTTTTGTTCACATTCCGGCTCTTTTAGTGGCAAGAAGAATGAGCTGGAGCAAGTCCTTTAGCCAACCTGTGACTTTGGGTGGTTGTTCTTATATAAAATGATGTTTGGCTCAGATAATTTTACATTCCTCTCCCTCTCTGCATGCATGTTCAGTGGAACACTCAAGATCTGTGGCAAAAGCAAATGGCCCATGCTTTGCAGGACAACTTGCATCCTTGATTCAGTCAACTACATGTTAGTAGCCCTCAACAGACCCCTTCACTGGCTCGTGTCAGGGGTCCTGTTCCCATCAAAACCTCTGCGCTGCACCCTTACTCCTTAAAGCATGGGACTCAGCAAATTGTCACCGCCTGGGAGCTTGTCAGAAATGTTGGATCTTGGGCCCTCCCACAGACCTACTGACCCACAACATGCAACTTCACAAAGTGCAGGCAATTCATGTGCAGAGTCAAGTTTGAGAAGCACTAGTTGAGCCCTGACGACTTCAAACCTCAAACTTTTTAGGGATTCTTGAACAGTTTAGAGCTGTGCTATCCAATACAGTAGTCATTGGTCGCACATCACTACTGAATGCTTGAAATATGGCTAGTCCAAACTGAGATATGCTGTGAGGATAAAATATACACTGAATTTTGAAGTCTTTAGTAAACAAATCTAATTAATTTTTATATTGACCCATGTTGATATGATAGTATTTTGGATATATTGGATTAATATAATAGATTTTTAATGTGGCTTCTAGAGAATCTTAGATTACATAGTTGGCTAACATTATATTCCTGTTGGCCAGTATTGTTCTGGACACTAGTGTTGTGCGTGAATTAGTACCTGGGGCAAGGGCTCTATTCCCAGGGATCTCTGGAATGGAATCCAAAATGTTCCATGCATATGCCTCTGTGTCCTTTCCTGGGAAGAAGTTTCATGTATTCATCCAGAAAGTTCATGTTTTTATCCAGTCCTAAAACAGATCTGAGAATTGACACTGGTTAAGAGCCAGGATTTGGCCGGGCTCGGTGGCTCAGCCTGTAATCCCAGCACTTTGGGAGGCCAAGGTGAGTGGATTACCTGAGCCCGTGGGTTCAAGACCCGCCCAGGCAACTTGGCCAGACCTCATTTCTACAATAAATCAAAAATTAGCCGGGCATGGTAGTGCACGTCTGTAGTTCCAGCTACTTGGAAGGCTGAGGCAGAAGAATTGCTGGAGCCCAGCAGGTCGAGGCTGCCATGGCCGGGAGCGTGCCACTGTACTCCAGTCTGTGCGACAGAGTGAGACACCAACTCAAAAAAAAAAAAAGCCAAGATTTGGCTCTCAGACACAAATGCTGTTCACACCATCCTCTCATGGAAGCCTCTGACTTTTTACTGAGCGCAGTTTCCTGCCCTGGGTCACACAGCCAGTGGTACCAGAACCAAGTGTCTGATTGCTGAGACCCTGTCTGTTTGGGCTGCTATAACAAACTAGCATTGACTGAGTGGCTTATAAACAACCGTGATGTATTTCTCACAGTTCTGGAAGCTGGACGTCCAGGCTCAAAGCACCAGCAGAATCAGTGTCTGGTGAGGGCCCATTTCCTGGCTTGTAGATGGCTCCTTCTCACCACATCCCCACCTGGTGGAAGAGGCAAGGGAGGTCCTTCGTGCCTATTTTATGAGGGCACTAATCCCATTCATGAGGGCTCTGCCCTCGTGATCTAATCACCTTCCAGAGATCCTACCTCCTAATAGCACTGTCTTGAAGGTGAGGATTTCAACATATGGATTTGGGGGGACACAAACATTCAGGCCCTGACCCTCTGCTTCTCACATGTCCTTTTCATTTGAGAAACCAAAGCTGTGAGAAGCCTGCAGTCATCCCGCCGGAATATATTTGAGAGAGCTTGTGCTGGAGGGTGGTCTGGTGCTTTCTGCATGCCAAGGTAGGGCTTGCATTTGAGGATAGTTCAGAAAGGTAAATTGGCCTGAGCTAACACTTTCGTGAGGCAAGGCAGCTCCAGAACCTTCTCTACTCGGGTTGAACCCTGTGGTGGGTTCACTCACCCCGCCTCTCCCTAAGAGCATATTGTCTCTACCCCCAATGATGGAAGAATGCCAAGGACTCCTGCCAGCTTGAGCCTGTGCAAGGCTGACCACGGGGATGAGGCTGAACCGCCATAGAGAGCCAGTGAGGCGGTTTGCCTGACTTCCCAGTGCCCTCTAGATTGGACTCTAAGCTCCTCCGACGGCCAGAGTCAAGTTTTTATAGCTCCAGAAACTAATGCATACCCAAGTACGCGGGCTTGGATCTGCTATGGTGGCCTGTGGGGTTCTGCACGACCTGCCCCCCTGCCCTGACCTCACCAGCCATCACCCTCCCCTGGCTCACTCCACTCAATCACTTGGCTGTACACTGATCCTGGAGGCTCTAGACACATACCGGCTCGGGCATTTCTGCCTTGTTCCCTCTCTGGACACCAGCAAGCCATGTACTTCCTTCTTTCAAGTCTTTGCCTCCTGCCCTGTTTTTCTTACCTGCTCAGTGTATATTTATATTCTTAGTACTCTCGCCATGCTATATGTTTGTGCTCATCTGTGCTCATCTGTTGTATATTGTCTACCCCACCTCCCTACTAGACTGTGATTCCCAAGTTCCTTGAACTTGTCTAACATGTCAGTGACCTCAGTAAATATTAGTTGAGTGGTTGGATTAATCCTTCTCGTAGCTGTCGTCTACTGAAAGCCTGTGGTAGGTGCTTCACATGTTAGTCATTCTCCGATTGTCTTGTTATGGAAGATGCTGTGACCTCATTTCACAAATGAGGAACCTGAGATCCATGGAGGTTAAGTGATTTGCCAAGGTCCTATGGTGACTATGGAACTCTGATTCAAACCAGGGGCCCTGGGAGTCAACACTCAGGCTTTTTGCGCTGTCCCACAGAGTGCATTGAATTCTTTTTTTCTTTTTTTTAATTGGAGTCTCACTCCTTCACCTAGGGTAGAGTGCAGTGGCACACTCGCAGCCACCCCAGCGTAGACCTGCTGGGCTCAAGCGATCCTTCTGCCTCAGCCTTCCAAGTAGCCGGAACTTCAGACACACGCAACCACGCCTGGCTATTTTTTTTTTTTTTTTTTTTGTGTTGGAGTCTCACTCTGTCGCCCAGATTGGAGTGCAGTGGCCGCTCCCGGCCACCACAGCCTTGACCTGCTGGGCTCAGGTGATCCTTCCCTCTTAGCCTTCCAAGTAGCTAGAACTACAGGCGTGCGCTACCATGCCCAGCTAATTTTTTTGATTTATTGTACAGATGAGGTCTTGCCAAGTTGCCCAGGCGGGTCTCGAACCCTGGGGCTCAGGCAATCCACTCACCTCAGCCTCCCAAGGCACGGGATTACAGGCTGAGCGACTGAGCCCGGCTAGCATTGAATTCTTAAGCTGAGTGGTCTTCCTGGCCCACGCCATCTGGTTCTGAGTCCTTTGCTGGGGGCTGATCCACACCTTGAAAACTTTTAAGGGTTAGGGAGCCAGGATGCTGGGGTAAGAAGCAGTGGGGTGAGTAAATCCATCTTAGTCTCTATTTGTGGGAATGGCTCCTCTAAATCCTAGTGCAAATTCAGTAGGGCTCTGTGTTTTCATCCTTTTCCCAAAAGTTTTCTCTGTTTTGTACCCTTAACATTTATAGTCATGCAGTTGGATTATGACGCATCTCATTGTAACCTGTTCCCTTTAGACCAAAGCAATGTTTGAGGAAATCAGATGCCCACAAAACAAATAACCAGGTTATAGCTTCTTGCCCAGAGATGGTACTTACCCTTTTGGCAGATATTTATATTCTCTGAGAAATTAGGAATTGGGGCTAGAAAAAGCTTATCACATTTCCACTGATTAAGTAGAAATACAAACAGACAATAAGGAGGAAATATTGTTCAACTTCCCAAGTAGCCAAATTGGTGCAAAATTAAAGCAAGCTGCTATTTAGGAATGACTTAGTAAAAATTTCTTTTTTGAGTTGGAGTCTCACTCCTTCGCTCAGGCCGGAGTGCAGTGGCATGCACGCTCATGGCCATCCCAGCGTCGACCTGCTGGGCTCTGGCCATCCTTCTACCTCAGCCTTCCGAGTAGCCGGAATTACAGACGCACGCTATCACGCCTGGCTATTTTTAATTTTATTGTAGTGACGAGGTCTCACCAAGTTGCCCGGCCTGGTCTCGAACCCGCGGGCTCAGACAGCCCATTAAGTAAATTTTAAAATCATAGCGCTCCGTGCTGGCCAGGGTGGAGAAGAGCAGAAGGCAAATGGAAACTGCTACAACTTTTCTGGAGGGCAATTAGCAATCAATATCAAAAGCCTTTATAGAATATATGTTCTCTTGAATCCAGCAACTTCAGCTACAGAAAATAGTCTTTAAAAATGGTCATAAATGTTGCCCAAAATGTGCATACATAGATATCCAGATCAGCCTTTTTAATTATTGTTTTAATTTCGAAAAATTAGCAACAACCAAAATGTCAAGAGAAATAAGTGACGGGGAATATGCATGCGGTATGATTCTCATTGTATAGATTCTAAAACCAGGCAAAACTAGCCAGTATGTTGTTAGGAGGATATATACATATATAATCGAACCACCAAGAAAAGCAAGGATGATTAGCAGACAATTGTTTTGTTTTGGCTTAATTTTAATTTTAGAGCAGCTGTGGGGTACAGGTGGGGATTGACTACATAAGTAGACTGCAGGCAGGTGAAGTTTGGGCTTCTAGCTGACTCTCTCTCCCCCTGATAGTGGACCAGATAGCCAGGGTGTTTCCTCCCTTCCTCCTCCCTCCCTTCTTCCCTGGCTGTGTCCAGCATCTGCCAATCCCACCCTTGTGCGCATGTGACCAGTAATCAAGGCCCACTTATGAGTGAGAACATGCAGTATTTAGTCCTTTGTTTCTGTGATAGTTCACTTAGTATGATGGTCTCCAGCAGCATCCATGTTGCTGCGAAAGTCATGATTTTATTCTTCCTTATGGCTGTGTAATATTTCATTGTGTATATGTACCACATTTTCTTTATCCTGTCCACTTTTGATGGGCATCTGCGTTGGTTCCATGCTTTTGCTATTGTGAATGTGCTGCCAATAACATGCATGTGCAGGTGCCTTTTTGGCAAAGTGATTTATGTTCCTCTGGGTATAGTCCCAGAAGAGGGATTTAGCAGACAATTTTGAAACAGCGTTATCTCAGGGACAGAAATGAGAGGGGATTTGATGAGAGGGGAGGGGGGCGGGTCTCAGGGTGCTTCTGAGGTCCTGGTGATGTTATTTTTCCTTAAGTTGAGCAGTGGACGCATGGATGTTAATTTTTAAATTATGTTTGATTATACCTATGCAGTATATTACTGGTTTATATATTATACATTTCAGAGCAAAAAAAGAACAAAAGAAAGAAAGGAAAATCTAAGGAAATGACTTGCTGAGCTTACAAAGGGCAGTAGCATTTTGTGGCATTTTTAAAATGTTGGTAAACTAAGCTTACCTTGCATAGGCACAGTTCCAAATCTTTATTTATGCATTAATGAATTGAGCCCCATCATGACCTTATGAAATAGATCCCCATTTTACAGGTGAAAAAACTGAGGCTACAGAGATTAAGAAAATTGTTCAAGACCACACAGCCTCTCAGTGTCAGGGCTAGGTATTGAAAGGCTGTCCAGCTCCATTGTCCACCATCTTTGCCATTTTGCAGAAATGTTCTGTGTGTTCTTGATTACCAGGATTTATTATTTTTTAACATGGCCATGGTTTCGGTACTGCTGGTCTTCTGCCTTTGTAAAATCAGAGGGCCTGGGGCTTTGCTTATAGTAACAGTAGATACATACCTCATCTTTACAGAAAGTTACCGGCAAGAACGCTCCCTACCTGCCTTGGGGAGTTCTCCTTTGCTTTTGTCCAGACTGAGTTTTCTTTCAAACCCGGACAGACCCAACGACTTTAATAAAAGTCAAGTAGAGGCCAATCTCAGCACTTTGGGAGGCCAAGGTGGGAAGGTTGCTTGAGCCCAGGGGTTCAAGACCAGTCTGGGCAACATAACATGACCTTGTCTCTACAAAAAAAAAAAATTAGCTGAATGGGTTGGCACACACCTGTAGTCTCAGGGGTGAGCCATGATCGTGCCACTATACTCCAGCCTGGGTGACAGAACAAGAACCTGACTTAACAACAAAACAAAACAAACTCCCCCACACACAACCAAAAAATGTCAGGATGAGTTGCTCTTCTGGGTCAGAACCTTTGGTTGACTCCATTTGCTGCTTAAAGTTTGTACCTGCTCAAAGGCTCCGTTTGGCTCAAAGGAAAGCAGAAGCGGGCACCCTGCCAGGGTGGCAGTAGTGGAGTCATAAGTTATCTCAGAAGGAATGTGTTTGACCAAAGAACACTCAGTTCTCCTTTCATTATCTGAAAGGAGGGAGGGTGTGTCCTTCCTCCTCCCTGCTAAGCAGACACAGCAGACAGCCCAAAGATTTAGGAGCCCAGGAGTCCACCACCAGCTTTATTCTGATTTGTGCTACAATTTTGGGTGTGTCCAAACCTGCCTTGCCCTGTTTATCTGCGTGTAAAATAAAGGATGAGTAATTACAGTGCTTCCCAGGTGCTTTAGAATTTTGGGTGCCAACCCAGGTGAACCCAGATGTATGCCTTCTTCCCATCTGCACCCCAGTAACCATGCACCCAAGATGCAGGGCACACGATGGGGCAGCCCTGATGCTAGTACACACGCACTCCCATCCCGGGCATCAGGTCTGCCTTGTCATGTCGCCAGCTCCAGGTGTACTCAGCACTGCCCAGCACCCCTGATGTGTTTGTCTGGCTAACCCTGTCTTCTACTCTCCACAACAACCATTTCACACCTTCTCTAATCTTCTCACACCTGCTCCTCCTCCTCACTCTCAACAAATCAATCTCCCTTAGTACTCTACAAAGAAAGAAAAGGAAAGAAGGCTGGGCACGGTGGCTCATGCCTGTAATCCTAGCATTTTAGGAGGCCAAGGCAAGAGGTTTGCTTAAGCCCAGGAGTTCAAGACTAGCCTAGGCAACTTGGTGAGACCTCATCTTTACAAAAAACTAGCCGGGTGTGGTGGTGTGCGCCTGTAGTCCCAGCTACTCTGATGGCTGAGGCAGAAGGATCGCCTGAGTCCAGGAGGTCGAGGCTGCGGTGAGCCGTGATCACGCCACTGCCCTCCAGCCTGGGTGACAGAGTAAGACTTTGACTCAACAACAACAACAAAAGAAATGAATCAGGTTGGAATTTTTGAATCCTTCTGATGCCAAAAAAATTTTTTAGCCGCTCCCACCTCCTCAAAATCAACCTAACTGCATTCGTACCCAATCCCACTCCCTTTCCTACCCACAGGAGAAGCAGCTGACTCCCCAGCAACACTTGGCATCCTACCCTCCGTGCCTACCCCACACCGTATTCTACAACTTACTCCTTCTCTCTCTCAATTCAGCCTCTCCTCACTCAGGTCCTTCCCATTGGCTTTAAGCACATTCAAATCCTTTAAAACACAAAGCACCCTTCCTCAGCCTTCCATTCCCTTTCCGCTGCCATTTTTTCTTCCCCTCCTCACAAAAGTTTTTCTGAGTTTTTGACCCTTGGCATTCCCATGTCTTCCCATCCCACTCACAACCTACCTGGTCTAGCTTCCTAGTTCCTCACCCTCCAAAAGTCCTTCCGCTTTTGGTATTTAAGCTGTGTGTCATCTGAATAGCATAGAGTCAGACATTTTTGAGACCACTCACTGTCTTTTCTTGTGTGCAGTCTATTCTGTTTTACTGTAATTTTGATGTGTTTTGGTTTAAATCTACTTTCTTATCTACTTGTTTTCTATTATCCGTTTGTGGTCTATTTTTTTCTTCTGCTTCGTGTTACTGTCTCCATTCCCCTTCTTTTCATGACTCCATTTCGATTAATTAGCTCTTCAGGTTTCTGTGATTTCTAATGGAGAGTAAGTTGGTTAAATCTTATTGATTCCTCCATCAAAGGTAATCGATTCTTTTCTTTTCTGCCTTTAAATTTTTCTCTTTGTCTTTGATTTTCAGTCATTTTATTATGATGTGCTTCTGTGTATTTTTACTTCTTAAAATTTTTTCCTTGAATTTGTGGTGTATTGGCTCTTTAATTTAGTCTTTTAGTCTTAAAAATGTCTTAGCCATTATCTCTTCAAATATACATTCTTCCCCATTTTTTCTCTATGTGGGGCTCTAAACATATATTATACTTTTTCACTATGTCCTATATATTTCTTATACCTTTTATTTTCCGTTTACCTTTTTCTCTGTGCTCCTTTTTAGATACTTTCTATTGACTCATCTTCTAGTTTACCAATCCTCCCTTCAGCCATGTCTGGTCTTATGTTGACTTAATTTGTGCAATTCTTTATTTTAATTACTTTTTAGACCTTAATTTTTATTTGAGTTTTTATTATAGATTCTAGTTCTCTGGAGAAATTTTTTTATCTTGTCATATATTTTCTTGACCATATTAGTCACAGTTATTTTAAAGCTTATGTCTTGCAATGCCAATATGTGGATCACCTGTGATCCAGATTGTGTTGTTTTTCTCCCTCTGTTTTTGGCCACTTATTTCTGGATCCTAGAGTTAGGATGACCAACCATCAGGTTTACCCAGGACTCTCCTAGTTTTAGCACGTCAGTTCCTGCATCTCAGGAAATTCCTTAGTCCTGAGGAAACTGGGACAGTTGGTTACCTTTTAGTACTGGTATGCATGGCAATTTTTATTGAATGCTAGACAGTGTGTATGAAAGCTGGGATAATCTGCAACTCAAAAAGATATTATCATCCTTCATAGAGAATTCACTTTTGCTTTCAGCAGACAGCTAGCGTGGAGGTAAATTGTGTTTATCTAGTCTGGGGTTCAGCTAATTCAAAGCTGGGTTTCAGTTTGTGAGAACTGAGTCATTTCCAGTTGACTCCTAGTAAGCAAGCTTTTTAGGGGTCCCAACTAAAAGTCTAGATATTTACTAAGTCCTTTTTCTGTGGTAGACCTGAGCTCCAATTTTTTCCCCTCTAGTATGATGCAACATGAAAGAATTCTTTTTTCAGATTTTTAAAATTATTTTATTGTAAAGATGGGTACAATTCAGGATTAGGTATACAAGTGGTTATCATACAGGTAAAATTTGGGCCTCCCTTTGGTCCCCATTTTGTCTGGTTTGAAATCAGGTACGCTTATTGATGTTGTGTCCCCCGCCCCCCAGAGTATCCCGCTACCGCCAATCCCTGAAAGCATTAAGCTTCTCAGCCTCTCAGTCACAGCTTCCGATGCAGCAAACACCTGAAGGAAAAACAGCATCCAGTGTCTCTCTCACTTCAGTGCATTGTCCTTTCCTCCAGCAACTTAGCTCCTCAAGTTCATGGCTTCATAACCTTGAATGCTAATATTTGTCTCCCAACCCTGTTAGACTGCTAAAAACGTCGCTCAGCTTCTGAGTTTTGTAGCTGTTTCCTTTGGATTGGCTTCTTGGCCTCCCAGCCCTGTGTTGCTTACACATGGACAAATGCCTCAAAGGAAAAAGCAGCTCAGAATGTCAGGCTTGCTTCGATGTGCTTCTCTTCTCTTTAGCAACTTGGACCCTTGCACCCTGGCTGTCTTGGCAGCTCTACAATATCTTGAAACAGTTTGTTTGGTTGTTAAATTCAGCGTTCTAATTGTTCTCGGCCAAAAAGTTGGTGTAATACAATTCAGTCTGACACAACCTGAAGCAGAGTCCCATGATGAATATCATTTTAACTGACAGAATTTTCTAATGCGTCCATCTGTCTACCTGGTTCTTCTCTCAGGCTGCTTACACCTTTGGCCAAGCTTCCTTATCCATTCTCTCCCATCTCCACTTTTTTTTTTTGAGTTGGGATCTTACTTTGTCACTCAGATTGGAGTGCAGTGACACGATTGTGGCTCACTGCAGCCTCAACCGCCAGGACTCAGGTGATCCTTCCCCCTCAGCCTCCCGAGTAGCTGGGACTACAGACACATCCACCACACCTGGCTAATTTTTTTTTATAGAGATGAGGTCTCACTATGTTGCCTAGGCTGGTCTCAAAACTCCTGGGCTCAAACAATCCTCTCACCTCAGCCTCCCAGAGTGCTGGGATTACAGATGTGGGCCACTGCACCCAACCTTCTTTCTCCACCTTTTATAACTTGTCCATTCATGCTGTCTCACCATTCCACACCTTTTTGAGTGTGTACAATTTTTTAAAAATTATTTTACATTTTAGCAGTTGTGTGGTGTTGGCAGATGACATTTTTCGGAGCCAGTGACTAGGTGTGGCAAAGCTGGTTGTGTGTTCTTGGCACTAACTAACTCAGGTTCAGGCCTCTGATGAGTTGTTGGTGTGGTTTTATTTTTCTCTCTCTCTCCAGTAGTTCTGACTCTCTGTCCTCAGGCTTCCTTCTTCGCTTCTTTTCCTGATGTTTTCTAGTGTGGTGGAGCTAGTTAGGCATTAGAAATGGAAATCAGTTAGGGTTCTCCTTTCCTGTGAAGTCAGCACCAAGATTGGTTGCATGCAAATGGTGGCAAATATTTAAGCAAATTTAATAGGGATTTATTGTATCTTTCAGGCATAAGTACTCCGTGCTACTTCTTTACATCATGTAAGTTCAGTGTGTCCTGATTTGTGATGATAGTTTTATTCTCTATTTTAGGTGCCCAAAAAATGGTCAACACAATTTACTGTTATCTTTGACTGCACACTACATACCTTTTCTACGTGGTCCTCACCGTTACCTCATGAGATTAGGATTATTTTTCCAGTTAGACTTTGAGGCGGCTAATGGGTAGTGGAACCAGCATGAGAGTCCAGGTCTGTCTGATTCCTGATCACGGCCACTCAGACCCTCACTGTGTGCTTTTCTCACGGCCGTCCTGTCCCGTGTGCTCTCTGCCCTCCTGAGAGTTCTCTGGCAGGATGGCACAGATGATAGTCCATCTCACCCCAGTGATTCGTGTTAAAGAGTGAGATTGCATAACCTTTATTGCTGGGCAAACACTACATCTGGGTGAGACAGGGCCCTCGGAGGATTCCCATCTCCTCAGGACAGAACATGTGGCAACTGGTGTTGGCAAAGTGCAAGCTGGTACATTATTAACTACAAGTGAGTCAGGATGCATGTTCTGCATGAGTTCTGATTTATTTTTTATCTTGAAACGAAAAACTGCAATAATAATAATAATAGTAATAATAATAATAATCAGCCAGGTTCGGTGGCTCAGCCTGTAATCCCACGCCTTGGGAGGCTGAGGTGAGTGGATTGCCTGAGCCCACGGGTTCGAGACCCGCCTGGGCAACTTGGTGAGACCTC
>CAUYQG010043429.1:0-10463 GCA_963574415.1 Tarsius wallacei | reverse complement strand
AGTGTGCCACTGCCCTCCAGTCTGGGCAACAGAGTGAGACTTCAATTCAAAAAAAAAAAAGGGAGACATTCTCTTATTTCACACTCACTTCCACCTTTACCATGAAGGTGACCAGAGCCAACTTGCCAACCTGTTTGGACTGAAGATATGAAGTGACAACTCAGCACCAGCACCAACAAGTGACAGTCAGGGCTGATACTGGACACATAAAATGCCCCTGGGAAATCATAGAATCATTTGGGCAAGAGAGTATTAAAGAAGAAATTTGACTTCCTGTGGTAAGCCATGAAAGTTTAGGACATTGAGATAGTGATGTTAATAGGGCTTTACTAGCTCAGGACAACCAGACACACTGGTTCCAGGTAGTACGGCCATCTCACAGGGGAAATTCTCTTCTTTCATGGAAGAATAGATCCATCTGGTGGCCTTGTCTGCTAACCCCACTAAAAGTCTTTTTAAAAGCCTACTCAGCTTTAGCCACAGTTAATTTTAGAAAGCTGGCTATAAACCAGATGAAATTAAACCAAGTGCTGGAAGAACCCTCTGTGCCCATGCCTCCTCTAAACCCTCTGGCAGCAGTGAAAGCAGAGGTCCTGTGTTGTCAGTTCAACAACAGCAACACTTTAGAGCTATCTGTGTCAAAAAAGCTACTGGTACCAACAACCTGTAAATGACTGTTCAACATTTTCCAACTGAAGTATTCAGATGAAAAATAAAGAAAATAGTGCCAAATATTACTTTCAAATGGAAAAAAAATCTGCAAAATTTTAATGAGTGCAATGACTGTTAAATGGTTTATAACTCTATTACAGTTTAATCACATTTTTGATTTATATTGAAACGATATTCCAGCCAGTCATGGTGGCTCATGCCTATAATCCCAGCACTTTGGGAGACTGAGGAGGGAGGATTTCTTGAGCCTAGAAGTTTGAAACCAGCCTGGGCAACCTAGTGAGACCTTGTCTTTACAAAACAAACAAACAAACAAAAAAATAGAAAAATAGCTGGGACTGCCTTAGCCCAAGAGGTTGAGGCTGCTGTGAGCCATAATTATGCCACTGCACTCCAGCATGGGCGACAGAGTGAGACTCTAGAGAAAGAAAGACAGAGAGAAAAAGAGTGAGAGAAAGGAAGGGGGGAGGGAGAAAAGGTGGGAGGGAGGAAGAAAGGAAGGGAGGAAAGAAAGAGGGAGAGAAGGAGGAAGGGAGGGAGGGAGGGAGGAAGAAAAGAAGAAAAGAAAGAAATTGATTTCAAGGTGAGCATAGTGGCACATGCCTGTAGTCCCAGCTACTTGGAAGGCTGAGGTGAGAAGACCACATAAACCCAGGAGGCTGAGTCCAGCCTGGGCAATATAGTCTCTTAAAATAATAATTAAATAAAGCCGGACACGGTGGCTCACGCCTATAATCCCAGCACTTTGGGAGGCCGAGGTGAGAGGATTGCCTGAGCCTATGAGTTCCAGACCAGCCTGGGCAATTTTGCGAATCCTCATCTCTACAATAAATAAAAAAATTAGCCGGGCGTGGTGGTGCTTGTCTGTGGTTCCAGCTACTTGGAAGGCTGAAGTGGAAAGATCACCTCAGTCCAGCAGGTCAAGGTTGTGGGGGCCATGGGCATGCCACTGCACTCCAACCTAGGTGACAGAGTGAGACTCCGACTCAAAAAGAAAAAAAAAATGACCATTCTAAATAGGTCCTAATTAAATTATTTCTTCTTTTGATAAATATTAATTCACTAACTTCTGAGTGTGAGGTACTGTTAGGTTCTGATGACTCAAAGATGATTAATGTATGAAGATAGTGGTCAGGTGGAAGAGACAGAGGAAAACAAAAAAATTACAACACCTAAGAAATTTTTAACACATTAACTCTCAGATGTCTACGTTTTTAAAAACCTTGGATTGATAAAGTAATACAGTGTGTGGGAGCCAAGCAAAATGCAATGACTCAAAGATGAGCCCAAGTGAAAGGACAGATCTTTTTGGGGTTTTACTACAAAGCTAAAAGCACAAAGTTGAGTGACTCAGACTATAACGTCTTTATTGACAGGTGACCTGATCAGGTATGTAGAAACTCCTAAAGAATCCGCAAAAAAAGCTACTAGAACTATTGAGTGCATTTGGCAAAGTCATAGGATAAAAGGTCACTATATCAAAATGAGTTGTATTTTTTCATACTGGCCAAAAACATTTGGAAATTGAAGTTTAAAAATAAATATATGCAGTTATATAATATTTTGGTATACTTTTAACAAAATATGTGCACTGAAACATTTTTAAAAATTAAAGAAGATCTAAATAAATGGAGTGATATCTCATGTTCATGGATTGGAAAATTCAATATCATTAAGATGTCAATTCTCCCCCAAATTATCTATAGATTCAAGGCAATCTCAATCAAAACCCCAACTAGCATTTTTGTAGGAATTAACTAGGTGATTCTAAAATTTATGAGGAAATGTAAAGTCCTGGAATAGTAGAAACTTTTGCATCTTTTATTTATTTATTTATTTTTGAGTCGGAATCTCACTCTGTCTGTCACCTAGGCTGGAGTGCAGTGGCACGCTCATGGCCACCGTAACCTCGACCTGCTGGGCTCAGGCGATCCTTCTACCTCAGCCTTCCAAGTAGCTGGAACTATAGGCGCACGTGGCCATGCCCAGCTAATTTTTCTTGATTTATTGTAGAGATGAGGTCTTATCAAGTTGCCCAGACTAGTCTCCAACCCCTGAGCTCAGGCAATCCTCTCACCTCGGCCTCCCAAAGTGCTGGGATTATAGGCATGAGCCACCACGCCTGGCTGCATCTTTTACGAGAGTTGAGGATTACTTGATTTTATTGAATTATCATAAAACTACAATAAGCTGTGCAGTGTGGCATGCTGTTGGGGTAGACAAATAGACCAATGAACAGAATAGTCCAGAAATAGACCCCTATGTGTATGATCAAAGATGAGATAAGTCTGTGGGGAAAGGGTACTCTTTTAATAGTGTTGGACAACTATCCACATGGGAAAAAAAACACCTCAATCTTGGTCTCACATTGTACAAAAAAGTCAACTGGAAATGGACCCTAGACTTGAATATAAAAACTAAAATTGTAAATCCTTTAAAACAAAATGTAGAAGAGAGCTTCATGCAACCACACTACCCTGAAGGCTCCCAATGTCTTCTGATCTTGGAAGCTCAGCAGGGTTGGGCCTGGTTAGTATTCGGTCGGGAGACCACCTGGGAATACCAGGTGATGTAGGCTTTAGCCAGGCGAGCCCAGCAGGTTGAGGCTGTGGTGGCTGTGAGCGTGCCACTGCACTCTAGCATGACAGAGTGAGACTCTGACTCAAAAAAAAAAAAAAGAGAAGAAAAGAAAAAAGAAATCTTCACAATTTTGGATTAGGCAAAAATTTCATAGACACATAAAACACTACACATACAATGATTTTGATAAATTAAACTTCATCAGGATTAACATATTCTGCTTTTCAAAAGGTGTCATTAATAAAATAAAAGCCTAGTGTGGTGGCTCTTGCCTGTAATCCCAACACTTTGGGAGGCAGAGCTGAGAGAATTGCCTGAGTTCAGGGGTTCGAGACCCACCTGGGCAACTTGGTGAGACATCATCTTTATAATAAATCAAAAAATTAACTGAGCATGGTGGCACGTGCCTGTGATTCCAGCTACTTGGAAGGCTGAGGCAGAAGGATCACCTGAGCCCAGCAGGTCGAGGCTGCGGTGGCCATGAGCATGCCACTGCACTCTAGCCTGGGTGACAGAGTGAAGCTTCTACTAAGAAAAAAAAAATCAATAAAATAAAATGAAAAAGCAAGTTACACTCTGGGAGAAAATATTTGTAAAACATATATCTTACAAAAAGACTTGTATCTATATATAAAGAACTCAATAGCTCAATAAAAAGACAACAACCCACTTTAGAAGTGGAAAAAAGGCCAAATGCAGTGACTCACACCTTGTAATTCCGTTTTAAGAGGTCAAAATGGGAGAATCGGTTGATGCCAGGAGTTTGAGACCAGTTTGGGCAACATAGAGAGAGCCTGTCTCTACAAAAAATAAAAAATTAATTGGGTAGGGTGACAGCTACCTGGGAGGCTGAGATGGGAAGATCACTTGAGCCCAGGAACTCAAGGCTGCAGCGAACTATGATTGTGCCACTGCACTCTAACCTAGGTGACAGAGCAAAACTCTGTCTCATAAACAAACAGACAGACCAGGCAGGGTGGCTCATGCCTATAATCCCAGCACTTTGGGAGACCAAGGTGAGAGGATTGCCTAAGCCCAGGGGTTCGAGACCAGCCTGGGCAACCTGCAAGACCTCATCTCTACAATAAATTAAAAAAAAAAATTAGCTGGGTGTGGTGGTGTGCACCTGTAGTTCCAGCTACTTGGAAGGCTGAGGCAGAAGGATCACCTGAGTTTAGCAGGTCAAGGCTGTGGTGGCCGTGAGCGTGCACTCCAGCCTGAGTGACAGAGTGAGACCCCAACTCAAAAAAAAAAAAAAGCAAGTAAATAAGAAAAAGATTTGAACAGACATCGCAAAATGAAGATATATGAAGAGACATAAATGGCATGAAAAGATGCTCAATACATTTAGTCATCAGAAAACTACAAATTAAAATCACCACATGCGCACAAGAGTAGTTAAAATGCAAAATACTAACAATAGCGAGTTGACAGGGATGTGGGACAACTGAAAGCCATACATTGCTGGTAGGAATGAAAAAAAGTCAAATTTCCTGTTCCACAGTAAGAATAAAACTTGAGTGTTTGTGTTTAGAAACTTTTTATAGCAATTTGACACAGAGACTTCTATATCTGTTAAATCTAAAAATAAAATTGTGTTTGTATTTTTCTTTTTGACAAAGAGTCTTGCTCTGTTGCCCAGGCTGGAATTCCATGGCACAATCATGACTCACTGCAGCCTCTACCTCCTGGGCTCAGGCAATCCTCTCGCTTCAGCCTCCTGGGTAGCTGGGACTACAGGTGTGCACCACCACACTGGCTAATATTTTTATTTTTATTTTTTTGTAGAGATGAGGTCTCACTATGTTGCCCATGCTGTTCTCCAACTCCTGGGCTCAGGCAATCCTCTCACCTTAGCCTCCCCAAGTGCTGGGATTGCAGGCATGAGCAACCACTCCTGGCCTTGTTTGTATTTTTTCATCATTTATCTCCATTTATTTTTTTGTGAATTTAATTTTACTTTATTTTACAAAAGTATTAGTCTGTGATAGATTTTAAAATAAAAAAATAGAAAAAATATCCTGATCTTTTCCTATAAATAGTTTAAGAAGCCGTGTCTTAGAGTAACAAGGATCCTTAACTGGTTAAAGGAGAAGATACCAGAGAATTGATGGGTGACAGTGGAGAAGAAGAAGGTGGCAGGAAGAACAATAGCCCTTGGAAACCAGGCAGTTCCTTTACAGAGTCGATGAGGGATGGGTATGATCATTTGAGCTAGTCACTGCATTACCAAATCACTCCCCAGATTGAACGCATTCAAAACAGACCTAAAAAAAGACATCATGGTGTGGGGGAAGGTAGTAAGATTAGTGAGAGCTACAACCACTTCCTTTTTCTGCTTTAAGACATCTCAGCTCTGCAGCTACTATTCTTTCCAACTTTTCTTTCCTTCTCTAGGACCGTGGTGATTCCTATACGAGCTTGAGGATTGGCTTAGCCCACCTTAGCCAGAGAGCATCCTGGATATTGGAGACTTACTACTGGAAGGTCTTCTAGAAATCTTTTAGCTCCAGTTGGGAGAAAATTGAGAATCAGCAGAGGAAAAGTGACTTGTCCAGGGTCACCTGGCTTGTTACCATCACAGAACAGGGTTTTATACCTTGGTAGGCTGGGTAAATGGGAGATGAGAGAGCTTTTGTGTAAATATCTCCACCATTTATTCAATCAGATATAAATGGAGTTAGGTTAACAAGGAAATATGCAGGGCTACTGCATTGTACAAGTCAGAGTGATCTATACAGTGGAGTTGTGCAACACAGCAGTCCAGGTAAACACCACTTAGAAAGAAGAGAGGCCGTCATTTGTTTACATGTTTATTAGCTTTTAGAAAGGACCTCTGATTAAACGAATCTATATTAACAGGAAAGAGAAATAACATCACTAGGCTGCTAAGAAATGCTAAGTCCTACACTAGACTGGCAGATGCTATCCCGTTGAATTCTAATCGTATATCTGTAGGGTAACTATTATTCTTATTTGATAAACAAGTTGCGATTCAGAGGTTATTTGTCTAAGTTTACACTGCCAACAGTGGCACAGTTGGAAATTGAATCTAAATCTATCTGATATCCAAACTCAAGCTCTTTCCATAAGATCGTGGCAGAAATTTAGAAGTCTTTAAAACTCCATGACCTGGCACAGTGGTTTACGCCTGTAAACCCAGCACTTTGGGAGGCCGAGGCGGGAGGATTGCTTGAGGTCAGGAGTTTGAGACTAGCCTAGGCAACATAACAAGACCTTATCTCTACAAAAAAAAAAAAAAAATAGCCGGATATGGTAGCATGTGTCTATAGTCTCAGCTACTCAGGAGGCGGAGGCAGAAGGATCATCTAAGCTCAGGAGGCCAAGGCTTTGGTAAACCGTGACTGTGCCATTGAACTCCAGCCTGGGTGACAGAGTAAGACCCTGACTCAAAAAAGAAAAAAGTTCAACTCCTACCTTCTATACATGAGACAGGCACTGGGAGGGGAAAGTACAAACAGAGTAGGTAGCCTCATCTAAACAGTTTCCAGGGGACTAGGGCTGAGTGGCTTTTACTCAGAAAAAGAAAAAGGTCTCAAATTTTTTTTATCTATGGGCCTACAGAGACACATCAAACAAGCTTCCTGAACGACCCTGTTCCATTTTTCATCTCTCTAACTGCTTCCAGAAATTGTATGGTTTGTTTAAGAATAATATTCATGGCCGGGAGTGGTGGCTCAAACTTATAATCCCAGCACTTTGGGGAGGCCAAGGCGAGAGGATTGCCTGAGTCTGTGGGTTCGAGACCAGCCTGGGCAACATGGTGAGACCTTGTCTCTACAATAAATAAAAAAATTAGCTGGGCATGGTAGCACACGGCTATAGTTCTGGCTACTTGGAAGGCTGAGGCAGAAGGATCATCTGAACCTAGCAGGTCGAGGCTGCGGTGGCCATGAGCCACTGTACTCCAAACTGGGCGACAGAGTGAGACTCTGACTAAAAATAATAATAATAATAATAATATTCATTATAACTACTTAATTCAAGCTATTTATGCCTGATTAAACAACAATGAATAGCAGAGAGTATTATCCAATTGTATAAACGTGGGCCAAACTCTCATCGTGTGTTGCTTGTGCAATGTGGTTATCCAGTGACACTTTTTAAAATCTAGAGGTAAAATCACTGCTAGAGTGTGGGGGAAAAAGTTAAAATGGAGCTTAAAACTGCATTAATTGTGCCATTATGTGTGCAGTTGTTTATTTTTTGCTCTTGTTATACTATTTATCATGTCTATCTCACTACTAACAGTTGACATCCTGGTACTATACAAAGCAGATAGTCCTGGTGAGATGATTCAGAATAACCAATGGAAGAGATGAAGGGATCTCTCAATCTGAATTTACTATATATCCCACAGAAACTCCTGGATATGTCTGCAAGTTTCTTTTCTCTTCTGGTAACAGAAGTTTTGTTGTTGTTGCTGCAGTTTTATCTGTTTATTAATTCCTGGTAAAATGAATATTGGGCTATAATCTTAAAGACCCATAAACATCATTGCTAAAATAGTTTTTATCAACAGATTTTCCAGGCATTATGTTTCCTCATACTACCATTCATGGCTTCCAACTTCTGTCAAATAGCCAAGCAAAAATTGTATTTTAAAAGTTTATTTGGACCAGGTATGGGAGCTGATATTGTCCTGTTTTGATAGTGTTTATTATAAGTTCTTCGTCTTGACATTGTACTGAATTCTTAGCCTATCTGAAGTCACTCTATATTCTTTTTTGTTCTTGATCACCTGAAATCCCATGCTGACATCACCCTACATTTTAAATGCACATTTATATTTATGTGAAGATACAGATAGATGATAGATCAATGATTGCCAGATAGATAGATAGACGGATAGATAAATAGATGATAGATAGATAGAAGTGGATTGAGAGAATGAACCTGTGTTTGAGCCACTTGCTCTCTGAATCCCTCACGCCTTATCGAAGGAAGGAAGACAATTAATACAATAGATCCACTTGGGAAAGCAGCAGAGTTCCTAGATATAAAAGGTAGATAATAGTTCATGGGACAAAGACATGAAATACAAATACACAATAACACACACAGGGACACACAGAATAGACTCTAGAAGAAAACAAGCACCAAAACACACAGATGTGAACTACCCCCTCCCTTTCTTCCTTACCTTCCCCCGAGTCTCCAAGCTTTCTTTGGGCTCTACCCATAACCCCCTTCCACTTCCCCAGTCCTTTTGGCACCTACTTGATGTGCTCCGTGCGTCCAGAGCCCTCAATGGTCTTGGCTCCCCACCGTTGCTCCTTCTCAGAGATGTCATTCTGCAAATGACAGCACTTGCTGATAAGTGGTGACACGAAATATGCCATGCTGAGATAGCCCACACAACTGACACACGCTCTCCGTGTCCCCTGAGTCTGCTGCCTCTTTCAGTCAGGGTCTTTACTCACACTCCCCTCTATGTTTATCCCACCCTGACTCCATATAAAAATTAAACTGGTGCGCTCTGAATCTGCCATTTCTCCTCTGCATCCTTCACACGTACCGCTTCAGGTCTCTCTACCCCCCCTAGTCACACATGTCCAGCCCAAGTCCTAGTTCATGGGCCAAAGGAGGCCTAGGCTCACCTGCTTTTCACCCTCAGCATAGTCTGCCGTGGCCTGTCAATCACACTGCCAAACTCATCCACACTGTCTCCTTCCATCCTCAACACCAGCTATCATGCGTGCCCCACCCATAACAGATGTCCCCCCGCCCCCGGCCACCACCCTCTTCACTGTCCAAGCAAAGCTACTTCCAAACTCACCACAAAGTCAGGATCTGTGTCCCAGTCATCACCCTGGGTCTCCACGGAAACGGATACATCGTGCCCCACTACAGACTTCCACATCTGAGGGTGACAGGAGATAGGAATAATCAGGGACCAAAAAAGATCAAGGGGCGGGAAAACGAGGATGCTGAAGTCAATGATATAGCAGCCCAATATTTCTGTCATTTTGTTTTTCTTAGAAGAAATTAGAAGCTGAGGCAAAGCAAATAGGACTACTAGGAAGGAATGTCTGCTCAGCTACAGGAAGAGGTCTAGGAGCTTACTCAAGACAAACTGATGTGGCCTGGGCCCACTTGAGTCTAGAGAGAAGTCATCATGGGTGTAGGTAACACTAAATAACCTGGGAACCAAAACTGCTGGAATTGTTCACTTGTGTCCAGAGGCTAGCCAGGCAGCGGCTTGAAGTGGTGATCAATGAGGGGAGCTATAATATGCCTAGAATCATGGTGTCATTTCACTCACATTTCTATATCTAGCTCCTTTCATAGCTCTCAAAATACAAATTGGTCCAGCTTCTGACAAAGTGAACATCTACACTCATCTCTCCAACCTGCTTTTCTATACTGAAAATCTTTCCAACCCCCAATGCAAGTGCTGTTCTACCTCTACCCTGAGGCTGGTCACCACAAAGCTGTATGAGATCAGTAGGGACAACAGTGAGCCGAAATTTCTACACTGAACCATGCTTGGAGAAGCATTCTTTACTGAGAATAAGTCATATATTACTCAATTTTTTAAAAACAGTCCAATTATATGCCTAAAGAAGATATGTGGTTCAAAAAATAACATGTAATAAATCTCTAACTTTGAACATGAAGAGGTATTTGATTTTCATCAATCAAAAAATGTTGAAGAAATATTAAGAGAACACTGGTTTCAGGGGGTGCCAAATTGTTATTCTGCTGAAGGTTCTCCAGTGTTCCCAATGGCCTTGACTATCATGCATAATAAGAAAGAGCTGCGTGAAATCCCAGATCTTGGTGTGAAGAGGAAAGAACAGACGATGCTTGCTGCTCTGGTAGCCACTAAGATTTCTTTTTTTTTTTTTTTTTTTGAGTTAGAGTCTCACTGTCCAGGCTGGAATACAGTGGCATGGTCATGGCCACCGCAGCCTTGACCTGCTGGGCTCAGGTGATCCTTCCGCCTCAGCTTCCAAGTAGCTGAACTACAGGCATACACCACCATGCCTGGCTAATTTTTTGATTTATTATAGAGACGAGGTCCCGCCAAGTTATTCAGGCTGGTCTCGAACACCTGGGCTCAGGCAATGCTCTCACCCCTGCCTCTGAGAGTGCTGAGATTACAGTTGTGAGCCATGGTGCCCGGCTTGAGATTTCTTGACCCTGGCACCACCTACTAGCTGGTAACATCTCTGCAACCCTTGCCT
>CAUYQG010043425.1:0-26279 GCA_963574415.1 Tarsius wallacei | reverse complement strand
CAGTATGCACTTAGTAGAAACCAAGTTTTAGATTTTCCACATTGATCTTTTTACTGGGCTAACAATACATGATACTCCATCTTGATGCTGGTCAGTGGCAGCAAGGGGTAGATCTCACTCTGCTACATACACAATTATAAGGATATACAAATGATACTCTACAGAGTACTATGTTGCCAGATGACTTTGGCCAATTGTATGCTAATATAAATGTTCACAGTATGTCCAAGGTAAGCTTGAAGCTGTGATGTTCAGTACATTGTGTTAAATGCATTTTGACTTACGATATTTTCAACTAGTCTGATTTTAAGTCAAGGAGCATCTGTATAGCCTAGCCCAAGTTGACATATAAGAGTAGAAGCCTAATGTAAGCTTTGGACTTTGGATGACTATAGTGTAGTAATGTAGGTTCAGTAACTGGAGCAAATGTACCACTCAGGAGAGAGTAATGATGATGGTGGAAGCTATGCATTAGTGGAGGTAGGGGATATATGACAAGCTCTGTACCTTCTTCTTGATATTGTTGTGAATTTTAAATCGCTTTCTTAAAAAAATAGAGACTTAAAAATGAAAAAAATGTTAAAAAAATAAAGTCAGACTAAGCAAAGCAAAAATAATGGTAATAATAAAATGCTTAAAAAGACTAAAATTACTCCTCACTTTTGTGGTATTCTCCTTCCACACCTATAATAAACCCAATCTAATTATAAGAAGACATCAGGCAAACTCAAATTCAAAACAATTCTACAAAATACCTAACCAGTAGTCATTAAAAGTGTTACTCGTCAAAAAAAATTTTAAAAGACAGAGGAACTATGACAAATTGAAAGAAACTAAAAAGGGCATAATAACAAAATGAAATAGTATTCTGGGTTGGATTATGAAACAGTTAAAGGATATTTATGGGAAAACTGATGAAGTCAGAATAAAGTCTATTGTTTAGTTGTTCAGTTAATAGCACTGCATCAATGTGAAAGTCTTACTTTTCTCAAATGTAGCATAATTATGTCAGAGATGGTAAAATTAGAGAAATGTGGGTAAAAATTATACAGCAACACTGTGTGCTATCTTAACTAATTTTGTGTAAATCTAATGTTATTCCAAAAAGTTTATTAAAAATAAGGCAATCAATAAAATAAAAAATATATTTAATATATTGCAGGAAGAATAAATATTAATATTTTATTTAAAATAATTAAATAATAAGATATTATTTTTTTAAAAGCAAATGAAGAAAAATACTAGCCATTTACCTAAAATATTTTTATTTAAATTCACCTGTAATGACAGAAACTTTAAAAACCTGAGATACACTCATAAGCAAACCTTGAACAATTATCATAATACTATAAGAAAGGGATTAGCAGTTGAGGGAAATTGCCAGGGAAGGGCGCACCTCATCAACAAGGGTCCCTGCATAATTAATATTTGCATACCTAACCCTGAATTGTACCTCATGTCTTTAAAATAAAATTTAAAAACATGAGATAATATTCAGTGTTGTCAAATGCCCAGATATTTTTTTCTATTTATAGCTCTCCAGATATAGTGAAAAGACCAGTTATTCACACTGTTCAAGTGTGTGTAAATTGGTACCATATTTTTAGAAGAACATTTGGCAACCTATATCAAAAACTAAAAAGGTCCTACCATGTGACCTAGCAATTGCAGTTCTGAACATTTATTGTAAGAGTAAAGACACATTTTTATAGCTTTATTTATATCATGAAACATGAAACAAAGAAGTAAGAAACAATGCATATCCAAAAAAACATTTTTGTTAAACATATTGCAGTAAACTTATGCAATAAAAATCATATAAGTAATTAAAATTATCTGATGTATATATATTTTCTGCTATAGAAAAATGTCTTTAAAATGTTGACATTTTAAAATAAAGGTGAATTTAATTAATAAATGGACATGTAACATGATAAAATAAGTAGTCACAGTTCTTCCATCTTGGATGCACAGCGAAATAAATCTATTTATCCAAAAGTACATTGAAATCACCTTACAATCTCCCACCTGGCAAAAAGTTAAGCTTTCTAATTCATAAAAACTTATTTCCATCTGACTGAAATTTTAGACTATTTTAGATATATATATTTGGTCATCTCAAGATTTTTTACCACCTGTTCTCTCCATAATTTACCTAAGTTCCCAGAAGGGCATAAATATCTGGCCACCCCAGAGGTGGCCATCAGGTTGAGTGCTGTTTTCCATGCTATTGGTCTTCTCTGAGCATAGCTAATTTTTCTGTTTCCTTGTGTTTTTAATTGATATCCTAAATAAACGTCTCACATTAGGGCTTCTGGATCTAAGGAACACATTGCTATACCCTAACATATCTGTTTATATACATGCTCAACCTCAGACACTTCTGTCCTTCTCTAATGATGCTCATGGTAGTCTTTACACAATCTTTCAAATTATGTGCAGAACAGAGATTTGTAAGGGGCTTTACTCAACTATCTTTCAGTCAATGTTACTCTACTTTTCAGGTGTCATATTGGTAAAGCAGTTTCTTTATAACCCTGTGGTGAGGAAGGGGAAAACCTATATATTATCTTATTTTACTAAGCAGCATACATTTTGGGATTAAAAGAATACATATAAAGAAAAAAAGAAAAATAGTAGATATAATCAAATGCACAAAGAAATTATCTCTGGATACTAAATATTAAAGTTAACATCTATTGATGCATGCATGTGTTTTTTTAGTCTGCTAAAATTAAAAATATATATATTTATTTTTAATGTTTTTCTATAGGGAAACAGAAACACAATTCTTAGTTCCCTCCCTTCAAAAGTACAGTTCTATTATTTTCAAAGAATTTTTTTTATCCAGGAGACCACAAAGATTTCTTCCAGAGCTGTGTTGCAAGCTTTGTAATTGTTTTAGAATTGATTGTTATATGAAATAGGCTTATATGTTCTGACAGTGTGTTAATACAATAAAAGAAATTTTTAGTAGCAAAAGAGTCACGATTTTTCATTGGTTGTAATAAGGTTTTTTCTCTTTTCATTGCTGTCTCTTTGTAGATAAAATGGAATTTCACAAGCTCTTGTTTTTCAACATCAGTTTCTAGGAAATTTTTTCATCAGGATGCCTTGTTCAAGGCTAAATACAGCTCAGAGAAAAATACACCCAAAAAAATTCTTTAAAAGATTTATTGTGTTGTGCTTAATAGGAAATATTGTTACTGCAAAAATACATTGTAAGTTTTAACCTTGAATGTTTGTTTACTAGGATACTTGAAAGTAAATGCAATAACCTTATTTTCCAAAATAGATAAACTGTGTTTCCTTTGATATCTATGCTATATTTTCTACACAATTTTTTTAGGAATTAAGTATCTACTTTCGCATCAGTAAAATATTTTTAATTGAGATTCATAATTCAAAGTTAAGTTTTTGGCTTACATTAAGGTCTTTTGTCTCTTCTTCATCTTAAAAAATATCAGTTTACTGCATTAGGGTTCTAATCCTTTGACCTTCAAACAGTCACATTGGGGTATGGTTATAGGCTTCAACATAAGAATTTTGGGAAGACACAGTTCAGCCTATAACAAGCAGTAATATTTCTATTAAAGATTTCACTCCTCAAGTGGGCCTGGAGCTCATAGACTGCATGGGCTTGAGGTAGACTTTTTAAAAAACTTGCTTTCCATTTTAGATAAGAGATTTACATACAGTGCTAATGGAAAGAGGCAGTAAATAGTGATGAGTTGATGGTAAAGGTGAAAGAATATTTCACAAAACAAGTTACACAGAATAAGGAGATGTATTGCCATTTGAGTTCCCCAGAAAGCAGAGATTGAGATGAAGTTTAGACAATAGGGCGTGTAGTAAGAAGTCCCGTTGACATCAACACCCTATAAAAGGAAAAGAATGGAATGGAAATAAGGCTGACAGAGACAGAACATGAGCCTTCATGCAGGTTCAGCAGCTGTGGAAAGAAGACCATAATCAAAGGAATATCTGAGAGTCCACCACAGTCCTCCCATTGCACAACTTGGATTCAGTTGTCTGTATGCTTTCTGAAAACAACTCATTCTCAAATCTTCCTGGAAAAACCTAGGTAAGGAAGAGCCATGGGGCAAACCACAAACCCATTAATACAGGTTATCTCAGGGCCACAAATGAGTCTCAGCATTGCCTGCTTCCACTATCCAGTAAAGAACGTATTTCCTCTCAGTTATCACCTCTCCCCTGGGCCACTGTACCTGTCTTGTGCTGGGGGTTGCTATGTCTTTTTATTGTCAAAATGTGGCAAAGGAAGACATAGAGGTAGTTAAGGAGATAATGTAGCTGCTAAACATATTCCTCTTTGACCCTCATATATTAATCAGGATCAGCTACATTTTCTCAGGTGGTAGTACCTTTTCTTGTCTTCAGGCATCTTGACACAAGGAGTGCAAAGTGCTCATATTTGACAAATGCATTTACACTCAATTTAAAGATGAGATAACAAGTTCAAAGAAGCTAAAGTAGCAGCTTAGAAAAAATAGATCTGAATTCTGAACTCAATGTGTCAGACTCACAATAGATCAATGATATCTAAATATCTAAGTTTACCAATTTTAGAAATTTACAAAATGTGTCATTTTTACTTATAAAACACAAATTATTTCACAGAAATTATAGCAATGAATCTATTCCTGACAAGAAGCTAAGCAATGAATTAGATTCAGGTTACAACAAATTGTATTCAGGTTCTATAGCAGTATAACTCAAATGTTGATGAACCAAATCATTACAATTTTCCACGACATTCAAGTCGTGCTACATTCCCTTTTACAAAAAAATTATGAAATTAAACAATTGATGTATTGTATATAATAAACATTGATCTAACAACCATGTTGAATACTTACTATGCACCGGTGCATTTGTAAGTACTTGGTATTCTAAGATAGAAGATATGTGGGGCCTACTATCGGCAATGTAACAGCTTATGAGAAAGAACACACTGACATTGTTTTTAAAAATAAACATGTGGTAAGAGTAATATTAAAACTATATTTGAAATATTGAAGAACCTTAACAGAGAAAATTTTAGGTGACACAGGTCAAGTTTCCTGGGTAAATGAAAAGAAGAGAAAACAACACTTACTGCTAGTTGCAATTTGGTGAATGATGTTTAAAACTACCTTGATTGTTCTGTTGAATTACAGGGCTCAGATCCATTGCTGGAAGTTTATATTATCCACTAACAGTCTTCTTTCACATGGGTAACTGTGTCCAGACAATTACATCAGTCAAACCCCAGTAATCAGTGGAGTGAGAGTTGTAGAAACCAGATCAAAAGCACATACATTTCAATCATATGTTTAACAGTGAAAAATTAGAAATACATATAGGAACAATTATGTGTATATATGCAAAAAATCTAGTATAAATGTAAATGAATGTGTATATATGTTTATGTGATAGTAAAACTTTAGAAACAGACTGGAAGAATATAAACTAAATTTTTACTACTGTTTGGCTCCAAGGTGAAGAGTGGTTTTAAGAGATAGGAAAAGAGAATGTATACATCACTGCTTCATATATTATTGAATTTTAAATGAATTATAAGTTATTAAAATGCGATTGATTAATTAGAAATATTTTAAAACTAAGCATTATACCTTATAAGTGTCTGGTTTACACTGGATTTTTAGCAAATATTTATTGAGTTTAAAATACATGTTTGTAGTAGATATACCATATTTTCATGTTACTATGATTCTGTGATTGCTTGACTTCTTTTTTTTTAGAGTTATTAGGTCACATTGAACCCTCTATAATTGCATTAAGTACAATTAGGGAAAATATAACTTAGGATACAATTCAATATTTCCAGTGTACACCTTAATGTTTTGAGTCAGTTTATGAGTCAAACAAGCACCACCAGTTCAAACCCTGTTCCTGATATTTTCTTTTTATTTAATCATGAACATATTAGTTACCTTTATTTGAAGTTATTTCTTCTCTAAACAAAGAAAAATAGCTAGTATATATATTATAGAGTTGTATGAGAAGAATGTTTATTCACATAAAAATCTTTGCAGACATAAAATCCAAAATGGTCACTGTGAAGTGGCAGACAGGTGCTGCTCTCACTGAACAAGGCAGAGTGTAGGGACCAAGACAATGGCAGACAGAGGTACCCCAAACACTTTTGGATACATGAAGCACCATGCATCCAGCAAAGATCTCTTTGAATGCATAGAGACCAGAAAATGAAAACAAACACAGGAATCTGGGCACCCCATCCCCTGTTGTGCACCAGGTTCACATAAGAACTGAAGCCCTGCTCAGTGAACAAGAGTTGGTGAGTGTACCTAAGACCCTTTGTGTTCACTCACCCCCTCTAAGTCATGTGTGAGTCATTGGTTCCATGTGAGAGGAGTCCTGGTCAGAGCACAGTGGTGAGCAACTGGACTCCAAGCACAATGGGAAAAAAAAAAATTTTATTGTCATGAGCACAATCTGGCCAGTTCTCAAACAGGAAAGCCCACCTGCAGAGTGAACCTCACTGTGCTTGGCCCATTTTCTCAATCAGATCTGGAAGAATCATCTCCAAACATGCCTGCAGGGTGGATTCTTCTTCCCTCTGCTGTGACAGGGAAATTGCTCTTTTTTTTTAAAGCAGAGTGTGAACTTGAACAGGGAGGGAGTGACATGAAAGATACCCAG
This sequence comes from Tarsius wallacei, assembly GCA_963574415.1. Lineage (NCBI taxonomy): Eukaryota > Metazoa > Chordata > Mammalia > Primates > Tarsiidae > Tarsius > Tarsius wallacei. The sequence continues at coordinate 19,592 of CAUYQG010043425.1, read as the reverse complement.
AGGCTTTCTTGTTGGGAAGACTTCTGAGCTAAAATGGCAGAAAGAAGATGGGGGGACCATCCTCCACCCACTCTCCAAAAAGTGATAACAACAGGGGCTGCTATAGTTGAGAAATTGGCCACAGGGTTGAGCAAGGAACATAAATGAATTTCCCTCCCTCTCACACTGAGTAACTTATATGAACCACAGAAAGGGCCCTAGAACAGAGGGCTAGTGACTAGCTTCAGAGCAATAAACCCAAAAGGAATTACAGAGAGAGAAGAGAAGAGGAAAAATCAACAAAGATGAGAAAATATCAACAAAAAATATAAGAAACACTTAGAGTACTAGAGACAGTGTCCCAAAAAGCAGCTATTAGATCATAAACAATTAACCCCTCCTTCTGAATTAACTGCCCCAGATGACAGTCACTGAAATCAGAAATTGAATGGCTAAAATAAACAAAGAGAACCAAGAAAAACTAGAAGTAAAACTCACCAAAGGCATACAAGAAGTAAAAGCAGAATTAACCAATTTCTGAAAAGTCCGTTCTGAGACAACAGAAATGAAGAATTCCATTTTGGAAATAAAAAACAAAGCAACAAGCATAGGGAGCAAGATCAATAAAAGCAGAGGAAAGAATCTCAGAGCTTGAAGACCAGAATATGAAATTAACTCAGTCTGTTAAAACAGTTTTAAAACGCTCAAAAAGGAGCAAAGCCTCTGAGAGTTATGGGACTATGTCAAGAAGCCACATCTATACCTGACTAGTATCCTTGAAGCAGAAAGGGAAACTGAGAACACCATGGAACAAACATTCCATGAGATCATCCAAGAGAACTTCCCACATCTTGTTAAAGAGGTGACCATTCAAGTATAGGAGATTCAGGGAACCCCAAGAGGCAAAGTATCACAGGAGAAGACTAACCTCATGCCATATAGTAATCTACCTTTACAAAGTAAGCATGAAACAAAAAATTCTAAAGGCAGCAATAGAGAAAGGTCAGACTACCTACAGGGGAAGACCCATCAGAATCTCTCCAGGCTTATCTGCAGAAACACTACAAGCCAGAATAGAATGGAATCCAATATTTAAAGTTCTTAAAGATAATCAATTCCAGCTAAGAGTTTCCTATCTCACCAAGCTAAGCTTCATTAGTGACAGAGAATCAAAATTCTTCCTTGATATCCAATCCCTAAAACAATGTGCCACGCCCAGACCAGCCCTTAGGATTGCTTAAGAAAATGTTGAACACAGTAAAAAAAAAAAAGTCATACCCATCACAAAAGTACAGACAAACACAGAGTAGACACAGCATATAGAGCACTGACAAAAATGAAAATACACACATACATAAATACAAAAGTAAAGAGAAAACAAAGCAGTCTTGTAAAAGCATAACAATAATCAATTTGAACATGAATGGACTAGATACACCACTGACATAGAGTGGCAAACTGGATAAAGAAGCATGATCCAACAGTCTGCTACCTCCACAAACTCATCTCACTGCAAAGTACACCCACAGGTTCAAAGTTGGGGGTTGGAAAACAGTCTTTCAGGCAAATAGGAAACAGAAGAAAGCAGTAATAGCTATTCTGATATCAGACAAAGCAGACTTCAAACCATCAAAAGTTAAATAGAACACAGAAGAACTCAACATAATGAAAAAAGCTCAATCTACCAGCAAGAAATGTACATCTTAAACATATATGCATTCAATACAGGAGCACAAGGTCTTATAAAACAACTACTAAGTAAACTAAGAAAGGACATCACGTCTCACACAATCATAGTTGGAAACCTAAATACTCCACTAACAGGTCAAGATAGATCATTGAGGCAAAAGAAAACAAAAAGGAGATCCAGAACCTTAACTTGATACTTGAACAAATGATTCAATAGACATCTAAAGAACATTCCATCCCACATCAACAGAATATACATTCTACTCATCACCACAGGGAAAATCCTACAAGATCAATCACAGTCTTGGACATAAATCAAGTGTGAAAAAATTTCAAAAGATTGAAATAATATTTTTCAGATTACAATGGAATAAAAATAAATGGAATAAAAATAAATGTCATCACCAACAAGATCTCCTCAAAACACAAAAGGACATGGAAAATAAACAGCATGCTGTTGAATGATGTCTGGGTCAACATAGAAATTGATAGAGAAATTTTAAAAAATGCAAACAAACACACATCTTATCAGAATATCTGGGATGCCATGAAAGCAGTGTTAAGAGAATTCATAGTATGGCATGCATGCATCAAGAAAACAGGAAGATCACAAATAAACAACTTAAAGACACCTAAGGTGCTGGAAAAGTAAGATCATCTAAATTGTAACTTCAGAAGAAGAATCTAGGTTAATCATAAAATCACAATTGCAGGATATAGGAGAGAAAAAATATATCATAGAAAGGATCAACAAGACAAAAGCTGCTTGATAGGACAAATAAGATTGATAGAGCCCTGACAAGATTGACTAAAAAAAAAGAGCTAGAAAGTCCAAATGAACACAATTAGAAATTCAAAAGATTGTGAGAGATTATTATGCACACCTGTATTCAAATAAACTAGAAAACCTAAGGAAATGGAAGACTTTCTGATACCACACAACCTCCCAAGGTTGAAACAAGAGGAAATTAAAACTCTTAACAGACCAATAACAATCCAGGAAATTGTCTCAGTCATAATAAATCTCCCTGCCAAAAAAAAAAGTCCTGAACCAGGTGGCTTCCCAGCTGAATTTTACAAATCATAGAAGGAGGAAATGATACCAATCTTATAGAAAGTATTCCAGGAAATTGAGAAAGATGGACTTTTCGCCATATCATTTTATGGAGCTAACATTACACTGATACCCAAACCCAATGAAGACCCAACAAGGAAAGAGAATTACAGGTCAATCTCCTTGGTGAACACAGATGCACAAATCTAGCAATTAGGATCCAACAATACATTTCAAGGACTGTCCACTGTGACCAGGTGGGCATCATTCCCATGGGCATCATTCCCGGGATGCTGGGCTGGTTCAACATTTGCAAGACTATAAACGTAATTTGGTACATTAACAGATGTAAATCCAAGAACCACATGATTATGTCATTAGATGTAGAAAAAGCATTTGAAAAAATTTAGCATTGCTTCTTGATAAAAACCCTTAAGCACCTAACCATAGAAGGAACATTCCTCAAAACAGTAAGAGAAATCTATGATAAATCCACAGCTAACATTTTGCTCAATGGGCAGAAGCTGGAAGTATTTTCCCTAAAAACATGAACAACACAAGAATGCCCATTCTCACCCCTTCTGTTCAACAGAGTACTAGAAGTCCTAGCCAGAGCAATCAGGCAAGAGAAAGAAATAAGGGGTATCCAAATGCCTATCAAATTACCAATATCACATTTTTCAGGCCTTCAAATGACAATACAGAAATTTATATGAAAACAGAAAAGAGCACAAATAGTAAAAAAACAATCCTCAGAAAAAGGAACAAAGCAGGAGGTATCACACTTCCATACTTTAAACCGTAACAGTAACCGAAACAGCCTGGTATTGGTACACGAATAGGCACATATACCAATGGAACAGGAAAGAGATTGCAGAAGGAAAAACACACAGTCTCTCAACCAACACATCTTTGACAAAGCCACAAATAACAACAACTGGAGAAAGGAGACCATATTCAGCAAATGGTTCAGCGAAAACATGCTGACCACATGCGAGAATAAAACTGAACTCCTACCTATTATCATATACAACAATTAACTCTAACAAGGATTAAAAACATAAGCATAAAACCTTAAACTATTAGAATCATAGAAGAAAACATAAAAAGCACTCTCATGCACATTGGAGTAGGCAGTGAATTTTTTATCACATCCCCAAAAGTGAACTAGACAAGGCGGACCTCAACAAGCTTAAAAGCTTTTGCACAGCCAAATAAACCATCGAGAAAATAAAGAGACAACCCACATAATGGAAAAAAGTTTGTAAATTACACATCTGACAAAGACCTCACATCTAGGATCTACAAGGAACTGAAACAAAGTGAAAGGGGGAAAAAAAAGAAAAGAAAAAAAAAATCCCATTAAAAAGTGGGCAAAAACAAAGAACTGAGTACTTCATGTTGTCACTCATAAGTGGACCCTGAACAGTTATCATAGAACTATAAGAGAGGAATTGGCAGTAGTAGAAAGCTGCCAGGGGAGGGAGGCACAATTCATCAATAAGCATACCTGATCTCAAACCAGGTGAGGTGGGAACCAAAGTGATGCCCAAACTTTACCTGTAGAATGACCATTTGTATATCTAACCCCGAATTGTACCCCACACTCTTTAAAAATGAAAAAACAAGTAGGCAAAAAACATGAACAGACACTTCTCAAAAACTGACATATAAGTAGCCAACAGACACATAAAAAAAGGCCCAGTCTCAAAAATATAATGAGGTACCATCTACCTCTGATAAGGATGGCTATTATTAAGTCAAAAAATGACAGATGCTGGCACAGGTTGGAGAAAAGGGAATGCTTCTACATTGTTGGTAGGACTGCCAGTTAGTTCAACCTCTGTAGAAAGCAATGTGGTGAATCCAAAAAGAACTAAAAACTGACCTTCTACACAATCCAGCAATCCCTCTTCTGGGAATATTCCCAGAGGAGCATAAATTGTTCTACAAAAAAGACGCCTGCACACTTATGTTTACTGCAGCACTATTCACAATAGCAAAAACATGAAGTCAACACTACCACCCAACGAAAGTGAACTGGATAAACAAAATATGGTACATATGCACAACGGATTATTACACAGCCATAAAGAAGAGTATAATTATGGACTTCACAGTAACTTGGATGGAGTTGATAACCATCATACCAAGTGAACTATCACAGGAACAAAGATCTAAATACACGTTCTCACTCATAAGTGGGTCTTGAACATTTGTCACATTAGCACAAGGGAGGGATCAGCAGTCACAAGCACTGCTAGGTTAAGGAGGGTGGGAGATGGTTTGCGGGGCATGTGACAACACAAAGGTACTTGTTACCAGGGAGAGTGAGCACCAGCCAGAAGGTAAAACTTCACCTGTGTGCTGTCAACATATGTAGTTAATCCTCACTTGTATCCCACATTCCTATGATAAAAGAATATTTTTCAAAGATTTTGAAAATTGAAAAAATGTTTATCCTCACTAGTCATCAAGAAGATGCAAATTAAAACTACACTGAGATACCACCTAACTCCAATCAGAATGGCCACCACCAATAACTCAAAAATTAACAGATGCTGGAGAGGATGTTGCAAAAAGGGAGCACTTCTACACTGTTGGTGGGAGTGTAAACTAGTACAGCCTCTGTGGAAATCAGTGTGGCGATTCCTGAAAGTTCTAAGAACGACCTTCCATATGACCCCACAATCCCCTTACTGGGAATATACTTGGAAGAACTCAAATCACTTTATAAAAAAGATACTTGCACACATATGTTTATTGCAGCATTGTTCACAATAGCAAGAACATGGAACTAACCGTGCTGCCCATCAAAAGAGGACTGGATAAAAAAAAATGTGGTACATATACACAATGGAATATTATGCAGCCATAAAGAAGAGCAAAATCGTGAACTTTGCAGCAACCTGGATGGAATTAGAGTTTGTAATACTGAATGATCTTTCATGGAAACAAAGATCTGAGTATCACATGTTCTCACTCATAAGTGGACCTTGAACAACTACCGTAATACTGTAAGAAAAGGATTGACAGTAGCAGAAAACTGCAGGGGAGAGGGGGCGGGGAGATGGGATTGACAGTAGTTGATATCTGCCTGTGGAAGGGGGAACACACCTCATCAACAAGGGTACCTGCACAATGAATATTTGTATACCTAACCCTGAATTGTACCACACAATTTTAAAAAATAAATTTTAAAAAAACTTTGCAGAGTCACTGATGCTTTGTAAATGCTTAATAGTCACCAGTGACAGTTCAAACGTGCTCCAATATCATCCTTGTACCCTCTCTTCTAATAAAATAATAAACATTCATGGGAAAGCAAATAATTGTTACTATGAGCTAGTGCCATTTATAATATGCTAATAAAATGATTTTTTAAAGTACTTACTTAAAAAAGGACAATTTTTGAAAGTTTCCTTTTTTTAATTGTAAGCAAACATTTGAGAAAACATCTTAATAAATTCAATGTGGTTATGTATAATTATGAACAATTGGAGTTAAAATTAAACCCACAAATCAAGAAACAAGTACATTTTACTTGTTTCTTTTTTACATCTTTATTTTAAAGATGTAAGATAGAAGTCAGGATGAGCTACCTATGTGGTTTACGAACAGGTGAAGTTTGGGCCTCCCACTGGTCCTCACTTCCCTTGGTTTAGGATTAGGTAATAAATAGCATTTTACTGGAAACTGTTATTCCTTTGTTCCCTAAAACATGATAATAGTAAATTTCATATTAACAAAATAATTTCACAAAATTTACAATAGTATCAATTATTTTTTCTCTACAGTAATATTTATTAACACACTTTTTATATTATATTCTTGTTATATTGCAACATAAAATATTTATGGGAAAACAAATTATTGTTCCTATATGCTAGTGCCATTTATAATATGCTAATGAAATGATTTTTGAATGTACTTACTTAAAAAAGACAATTTGTAAAAGTTTCATTTCTTTAATTGTAAACAAACATTTGATAAAACATCTTAATGAATTCAATGTAGTTATATATAATTACGAACAATTGGAGTTAAAATTAAACCCGCAAATCAAGAGAATCAAAAACTAGTATCTAAAAACAAGATTTGAAAGTGCAATAAAATATTTAAATATTAAATATTTAAAAGAATGATATATCTCATAGAACTTTATATCTTAGCATATTAAACAAAATAGTAAATCATAACGATAAAAATATTTCTAAGCTATTTCAGTGGCTGCCTAATTATTAGATAACAATTCAAATAAATATAGACTAGTTGCTATGGCATTTTCTTAATTTCTAATAATCAGAACTAAATGTACATATTTTTGATAGCAGGACATACAAACTGATTATTTTATTTTTAATCAAAGGAAATAACTGCTGCGAGGGAAAGAAAAATATTTAAGTCATCAAACAGATTAAATCGAGGAGAGAATCGTACAAACCCACAATGCTATTATAAATTCAAATATAAATAAAATAATTTTATTTGGTCAAGGGTAGGTAGGTGGTGTCAGGAGATTCATATTTCTAGTCCACTGGTTTTGAGACTGTGAAGTGATACTTATGTATTATTCTTCATCATGTATCCATAATTTACCAGAGCATTTTAGAAAAGTTTTCAGTCATCACCTTGTTATTTTTGTAGCTGAATAAGTTTCTGTCTACATCAAGCACCTAAAACTGCAAATGCAAGTGTCTCATATGAATCCCAATGAACCAGCAGAAGACATTTCTAGATTAATATCTCATTGTAAAGTTGTGGTAGTCTAGCTTATGATTTTTTGTAAATAGTATTTTGTTCCAAGGTTTTGCAGTTTTTTATAGGAAGCAAGGGATTAATTTGTCTATATACAATTGATTTTTAATGAAAATAAAAATATTAATTTCAGATTTGTTAGGCACCAAATAAATGACTTTATGTGTCACATCATCTATAGTATGAAAATGGGCAAATTGGGAATAAGTTTATATAATCATTTACATATTATATATCTGCACATAACATATGTATTATAAATGTTTGTACTTTAAGACCTGTACAGAGGGTATTATGAGTGTAGAAAATGCTTGCCAACATTAAAAAAAAATTTTCTGCAGGCATGTAAAAAGTTTTACTGTCATTCTTTTTGAAACATTGCTGACATTTCCCCCATTAGTTCTGGTAGTGGACAGTTATTATTTCTATCTCCCAATTTTAACTATTGTGGATGTTTTGCATTGCTATATACATTTTAGAATTTGTTTGTCATCTTCTACTTTTTCCCTAAGGAAAAAAATGTAAAAAACACCAGCTAGTAGTATTTTGAATGCAATTGCATAAATTAATCTAGGGAAAAAAATTCTAATATCTTATCAACATTGAGACTTTCATTCTAAGACTATGGTATATATTTCCATTAATTTAGGTCCCTTTTTTATCTGAGCTATATTTTGCTGTTTTTAATGTATAGTTCTTTCACATGTAATTTTAACTTATTTCTAAACAGTTCATGTTATTTTAAGCCATTGTAAGGTGTTTTTTTTTTTTTAAATCATCCATTTTGCAAATCTTCATCCCTGGCATATATAAATATAGTTGACTTTTGAATAGAAACCTTGCATTACAGATGGCATTTTCCAAGAATGGAAATTCCTGCACAAATTATATATTCCATCCGACATGTTCTTCCTACATTGACATTCTTTGCATAGGTGTGATCTCTACTTTTTCCCTTTGAGTTTGAATGTATTTTTCAAAGTGTTTAATATTGATATCAGAATTCTACAGAAGACAGACTTCATGACTGACTCCCAATGGTTCTTTGTAAAAGACAATTTGGCTTCCAGCAGACTATCTCTATTTCAGGATCATTGCATTTGTATGCCAGTAATCATATTAGGAAACAAAGTTTTCATGGGAGTCTTCTGACCAACAGCTCCATCAGCTGCCAGACATGAAAGTGCACAAACCTTCAGATGATTTCAGCCCTGCCTTAGAGAATTTTAGTGAAGACCCAAACATTCTGGACCAAAGAAAAGACATCCATCGTGTTCCATCTATGAATCCCTGATCTATACAAAATGTGAAATAAAATAAATGGCTATTGCCATTTAAAGAGTTATTTTTTGAATTTTTAAAAAAATAAATGACTCATATGATTTTTATTCTGTGGCTTTTCTAAACTCTTATTATGTCCAGTAGTTTTGTTGTACTTTTCCCTGGATTTTGTACAAAAAAAAATCATATTGTTTGCTTTTTCCAAATCTGTACATTTTATTTGCTATTCTTACCTTGATGCCATGGCTAGGAATTCAAGGAACATGCTGAAGAATAGTAATGAGAATAGACATCATTTCTTATTTTAAAATTTGGGGGAAAATGTGTATGATACTTGTCTCAATATATGCTCTTTACCAGGTTGAGAATACTTCCTTGTCCTCTTAGTTAATGCCATTTTTTATTATGAATGAGTGGTATATTTTGTCAACTACTCTTCATCATCTATTGAGATAATTACGTACAATTTAATTCTGTGTTACGTTAATTCTGTGAATATACTAATTATATTGATTGCTTTTACAATGCTAAGCGAATCTTGATTTTTTGGAATAAACTTCTTTTATTGAATTTTAGCATTTGATATATCATCAGATACAATGATCTTTTGTTAATAGGTTTTTTTTTTTACTTATCCCTGTTTTTTTTTTTTGGAATTTTTTTCTTTGATTTTCTCATTAGATGACGGTGTTATATTCTACTTTATTTTCTGAAAGAGTGTGTCTGTAAGTTTTTTTAAATGTTTGGTAAAATTCCACAGTAAACCCAAGTGGGCCAGAAGCTCTCTTTGTAGAAATGTCTTAATTTTTAAATTGATATGGGGCTGTTGAAATTTTCTAATTTTTTCCTGTGTCAATTTTAATACTTTTTTGTCTTTCATGAAATGTGTCTATTTTGTCTATGCTATTGGAATTATTGGCATATATATTTCTTTATGTCAGTACATTCCTTTATGATTGTATTTGTAAAATTGTGTTATAAGATCTAAAGTTTTGGGTTTTTTTTTTAACTGTTTCGATGGCAGAACACAACACATTGGCATTCAGACAGCTGAAAGCTGAACTCTGTTACAGCTCTGAAACAGAGAGAACTGTCAGGAAATGCCACACAAAGGATGGAAGTTAAGGAAAAAGTAACAGAAAGTTGCTGCTGCAGAAGACAGCTTATGGATGACAAGTAGGGTGAGTTTAGATATGTTTCCCAGGTTGTCAATAGGCAATTCTGAGTAATTTTGTGTACCCTAAGACATGGGAGTTGTTCCTAGTTGTCTGGTAGCTGGCCGTATGGTTTGGGAACCTGAGAAAACTGTATATGGTTAATATCTATTTGGAGAGTGGGACTCTGATAAGAAAGGTAGTAGAGGTTTGGACATAATGTTGCTAGAGAGTATGCACTTGATTTAAAAAAAAAAAAAAGTGTCCGGGCTCGGTGGCTCAGCCTGTAATCCCGCGCCTTTGGGAGGCTGAGGTGAGTGGATTTCCTGAGCCCGCGGGTTCGAGACCCGCTTGGGCAAGCAAGACCTCATCTCTACAATAAATCAAAAAATCAGCCGGGGGCGTGGTAGCGCGCGCCTGTAGTTCCGGCTACTCGGAAGGCTGAGGCGGAAGGATCGCCGGAGCCCAGCGGGTCGAGGCTGCGGGGGCCGGGAGCGGCCACTGCACTCCAGTCTGGGCGACATATTGATAATCCAACTCAAAAAAAAAAAAAAAAGTGGTTGAAGTGGGAGTTTAGCAAATTGCCTACAAAGGAGAATGAGACTTATCACTACCAAATCTGGGTGAAGAGAGAATTTTCTAAATTACAAGGATTGGTTATTATATATTTTCATTTTTCATTCTTGCTATTGATATTTTATGTCTTTTCTCTTGATTTGTATTAATTTTAGATACACTTAATAATTCAGTAACTTTTTTCAAAGATAAACATGATTTTAAAATTTGATTTCATCAATTGTCTTCATGTTTGTTTTCCATTTTATTGATTTCTTCATTTCCTTTTGTCATATATTATTCATATTAATTCCATGTATAATTTCTTCTTCTTTGTAGCTTATTATGGTGGATGTGTAGATCACCACTGATTTTCCAGCTTACTTCTTTTCTTATATCAGCAATTATTTCTATAGTTTCCTGAGTACATCCGCTTCATATTAAATACAAAACAATCCTTTTCCCATTTCTGCTATTATCATTATTATATATTTCCTTCTACATATGCTATGTGTCTACAATACTTTATTACTTTTGTTCCTTTTAGTAAAGTGTTATACAGTAAATGTTTTAGCCTTTTATATCCGTATACAGTATTAGAAACACATTATTTATTTTATTTTGTTTCTAAGTAACTCTTCCAACACGTAAAAACTATTCTTAGTTGTTACAATACAAAAAACAGATCTTAATCAGAATCCAAATTCTGCTCTATAGAGGAAAAACCTGGAAAAATTAAAATTTTAAAAGGCAAAGTAGTGCTAATTATTATCTCTTGATTTAAAGTCACATTTAGAATAATACTTCTTCACCCTAAAAAAATTCTTTAACATTTTTATAGCCCCAGTGTTCTGATAATTTATTATATCAGGGTTTTTTTTGAAAATGTATTTACTTTTGCCTTACTTTTTGAAGTATACTTAACACTACTTTAGATTAATTGGTTGGCAATTTCTTTGGAATTATAGTTTCAAATTTCACTTTCCATTGCCTTCTGGTTCCCATTATTTCTGAATTCTCCTCAGAGTTGTTCATCCTATAAATGGTTCATTGAATATCTTGAACCAATAAGCTAATGTTTTTCACCAAATTTTGAAATTTTAACCCTTACTTATCCCATTTTATAAGATTCCAATTCTATCTCCCTTGACACTGTCAAAAATGTCTCATAATTTATGTTTGTACAGTTCGCACTTTTTTCCTCTAACTTGTAGAGTTCAATTTGGATAGTTTGTATTTCAATTTATTCCTGTTCACTGATCTTTCATACTGAAGTGCTTGATCTTATATCCATACAGTAATATTTAAACTTTATACATTGCAATTTCTTTAGAGGTAATGTTTACATTTAAATATAATGTATTTCTTTTTTCATACGTCCATGTTTTCCCTTAAATCTCTTCATGTGTATATGTTTATGTGTTTGTTTACCTGTTTTAAAGTTTGTATTTCTCTACTAATTTCATTACTTTATTATTTAGAACAATAAATTTATATAAATTTATTTTTAAATATTAGGTATAAATTTGTAATTTTCCTCTTACTCTAACTTTTCTCTGATTACCTATACATCTAGTAATTTTTGTTAAAAGATAGACATTGCAAAAATTACATTATCATGAGTATGCATTTTGTATACTTTAAAAAGGTGAAATGGGATAGTGTTTTATTCATAGTTGAGTTTATTTGTTGAAAAGTGGTTATTTTAGACTTTTTCAGGACTTGTCTAAGGTATTCTGTCTTCTAGGAATTATCTTTTGCTATTATAAAAATGTAACCCTTTTGGTTTCTCTTATTTATTTATTTATTTATTTTTTGAAAGCAAGATTTATTGAGAGAACAAAAAGCTCCCACAGTGGGAGGGCACCCGAGGAGGGTGCCTGGTTTCTCTTCTTAATGCTAGTACTTAGTAAGGTTTCTTCACTATAACACTGTTGGTACTTAAATGCCAGTAAGCTCATTTGAGATCTGGGCATAACTTATCTTATAGTTTTATAATCATTACAATTATTCTTTTTCAGTTTTTCACAACTGACTTGGTTCAAGAATAAAACCAATTATCTATGTATCTGTTTTATGCCAGTACCATGTTGTTTTGATTACAATAGCCTTGCAGTAGATTTTGAAAACAGGTAATGCGATGACTCCAGCTTTATTCTTTTGGTCAAGACTGCTTTGATTACTTGGAATTTTTGTAGTTCCATGCAAATTCTAAAATTTATTTCTATTTCTGTGAAAAATTTTATTGGAATTTTCATAGGCATTGAATTAAGTCTATAAAGTAGTACAGACATTTTTATCAATCTTAATCCTTCCAGTTCAAGAGCACAGAAAATATTTTTATTTATCTGTGTCTTCTTCAAGTTATTTCATTAATGTTTTATAGGTTTCAGTGTATATATATTTTACCTCCTTGATTAAACTTTTTTAACTTGTTTTATTTTTTATTGCATAATAAATGTAATTATTTTTATTTCTTTTTTGTGGGGAGCCCTTTATTACTGTATAGAAATGATACTAATTTGTGTATGGTGATTTTTTTCCCCCTGGAACTTTACTAAATTATTCTAGTCTAACTGGTTTGGAATGGAGCCTTCAGGGTTTTTCATATATAAAACCATGCTATTTGGAAAAAAAAAAAAGAAAGACAATCCTCTCTGAATTACTTGCATTTTATCTACTTCTCTTGCCTAATTGTTTTGGCTAAAACTTCCAGTACTATGTTGAATAGAAGTGATGAAAGTTAGCTTTCTTATCTTATTTCTAATCTTAGAGTAAAAGCTTTCAACTGTTTGCAAAGTATGATGTTAGCTATGTGTTTGTCATCTATGACATTTATTCTTTATTGTGTTGAGGTGTATACTTCTAAGTCTACTTAGTTGAAAGTTTTTAATCATAAGACTATTTTTCATTTGTCAAATACTTTTTCTGCATCTATTGAGATCATCATATGGTTTCTGTCTTTCATTCTGTTTATGTGATTTTTTAATTTATTAATTTGTTTATGTTGCATATGCCAATAGAGCAGAATATTAAGCCCAGAAGTAGATTCAAGCATTTATGGTCAGTTTATCTTCAAGATGTAAAGAACAGAAAATTAAGAAAGGGATTTCTTTTCAATAAATGCTGTAGAAAAAAACTGATATCCACATGCAAAAGAATAATATTTTGCACATATCTCAAACCATAATAAGAATTCAAACAAATCAGTAGCAAAGAAATAAACATCCTAAATGAAAAACAGGGATATAATCCAAATAACATTTTCTAAAGAAGATATAAAAATGGCCAACAGACATATGGAAAGATGTTCAATATCACTAATTGTGATATGATTAATCATGTGAGAAGTGAAAATTAAAACCAAAATGAGACAGCAATGTTTTAAAAATGGGAGAGTAGAAATAATCTGGCTTCATTCTGCCTAAAAGAATACCTAGAACAACTATCCAATGACAACATTATCACCAGCAATGTCACATAACTTAAATCAGAACCTGAAACAATCCCCAGGGCAACAAATAAGAGGAAAACTATGAATAGACCGTTCTATATGCATGACTCCCCTCCCCCAATCAGCAAGGGAAAAACTATGAGCAGACAGAAGAGAATCAAACTTCTATATCCATGTCTTTCCTGAGACTCACAGCTTCTAAATTGGAAAATGTAAAATCAAGGCAGATAGCCAGCTTTCCCACCATCTTGGATTTCACAGTGGATACATCCCCTATTCTCCCCCTAATTTTGGATGGACAGTGCTCCAAACATTTGTATATGTTGAAGGAAACTTGGGTTTAAGGAGTTATCTAGAACCAAAAAGGAGGCATTAATCAAAGGTTACATAATCTTAACAGGAAATTGCAGATAGCATTTTAGCAAATGTGCCAGAGAAAGGTTAAAACAAACTAGATGCTGAAAACTGGAATAAATAAATAATCTGTCCATGCAAAGTCATAGACATATGTCCACAAGAAATAACAGCATACAAGAAACAAATTCTTCCCCAAACAGAGTGAGGTACCAGTGATCAACCTAATGAAACAGCAATATGTAAGCTCGCAGATTAAGAATTCAAAATAGCAGCTGGGCTCGGTGGCTCAGCCTGTAATCTCACGCTTTGGGAGGCTGAGGTGAGTGGATTGCCTGAGCCTACGAGTTCAAGACCCGCTTGGGCAACTTGGCGAGCCCTCATCTCTACAATAAATCAAAAAATCAGCCGGGCATGGTAGCACATGCCTGTAATTCTGGCTACTCAGAAGGCTGAGGTGGAAGGATTGCTGGAGCCCAGCAGGTCGAGGCTGCAGTGACCGGGAGCAGCCACTGTACTCCAGCCTGGGTGACTGAGTGAGACTCCAACTCAAAAAAAAAAAGAAAAGAAAAGAAAAAAAGAATTCAAAATAGCAAATCTAAAGAAACCCGGTGAAGTCCAAGGCAACATACACAAAAAATTCAGAAATATATCAGGTCAATTTGCCAAGAAGATTAAAATAATTTTTTAAAAAGCCCAAATTTTGGAACTGAGAAGTACATTTGCTAAAGTGAAAAATGTATTAGAGGATCTCAATGGCTGAATGAATCAAGCAGAAGAAAGGATCAGTGAGCTTGAAGAAAGGCTATTTGACAATACACAGTCAAAGGAAAAAGCAAAAGAAAAAAGAATGAAAAGGTACAAAGAACATCTATAGGATATAAAGAGCAAACTGCAAAGTACTTGGCATTCAAGAGGAACTTGAGAAACAGCAAAATGTAGAAAGCTTATTCAAATAAATAATAAAAGAATACTTTCCAAACCTAGAGAAAGATATAAATATCTGGGTACAGGAACAACAGAGATCATAAAATAGATTTAACTTAACTTATCCCCAAAGCATATAAAATCAAACACTCAAAGGTCAAGACAAAAAGAGGATCTTAAAAATAGTAGGAGGGAAGAAACAACATATAAACACACTCTGATTTGTCTGGCAACAGAAAAATGCTGAAGAGAAACAACAACAAAAAAAATCTGCCAACTGAGAATACTACATTCAACAAAGCTTCCTTCGAACTGAAAGGATAAATAAAGTATTTTCCAGACAAACAAAAGCTGAGGTAATTCTACACCACTAGAACCAACTTCCAAGAAATGCTAAATGCTGGGGGGAAAAAAGATAACACGTACAAAGGAAATAAAAGAAGGTATAAAAATCACTTGCAAACATAAATACACATACAAATTTAGAATAACTGAACATAGCAATTGTAATATATAATCCAATACTTCTATTATAAAGACAAATTCTATCTAAATAGTAACTACATCAATCTGTTAAGTGATAGACAACATAAAAATGTACAAATTAAGACACAAAAAGTCAAAATGTGGGAGGATGAAGTTAAAACAGAGAGAGGAGTTTATTCCCTTTATTTCTACTTTTTGGTTTATTTCTAAGATAAGTTGACACTCCTTAAAATAAACTGTTATGTCTGTAAGATTTTATTTTGTAAGCCTCATTGTAACTGCAGAGCAAAAACTTATAGTAAATATGCTAAAAATAAAAAGACACAAATTAAAAAATACTACCAGAGAAAATCACTGAACCATAAAGTAAGATGGTAAGAAATAATGAAAGAAAGAGGAGTTATAAAACAACCAAAAATTAGTAACACAAGGGAAATTGTAAGTCCTTGTCTATCAATAATAACATTGAATATAAATCTACTATATTATTTAATTAAAAGACCCAGACTGGCTGAATAGATTGAAACAACAACAAAAAATTTTATTGAAAAAAATAAAAATGAAACACAGCATATCAAAATATGTAGAATAAAACAAAAGTAATACTAAGAGGAAAATTTATAGTAACAAAAAAAAAGTACTATCTGGGCAAAGTTGCTCATGTATGTAATCCCAGCACTTTGGAAGGCTGAAGTAGAAGAATTGTTTGAGACAGGAGTTCGAGACCAGCCTGGGCAACATAGCAAGACCCTACCTCTCAAAAAACATGTTTTAAAAATATATTTTTAAAAAGAAAAGAGTGGAAATAAATTCAAATAAGCTTAATGAAAGATCAGAACAGAAATAATGAACTTCAGAATAAAAAATCATATGAAAAATTATTGAAACAAAACATTGGATTTCTAAAAATATAAATATTAACAAATCATAGCTGGACTAACCAAGAAAAAGAAAAAAAAAAGACCCAAATAAATAAAATTAGAAATGAAACAAGAGCCATAACAACTGATACCACATAAATAAAAATGATTACTACAGAATATTATGAACTATACTCCCCATATTGAAAAATCTAAAAGAAATGGATACATTTCTGGATGTATAAAACCTAGCAAGGTTGAACCATGAAAAAAAAAAAGGAAAACATGAGCAGAACAGTAATGAATAATGGGATCAAAGCAGCAATAAAATGTGTCCTATCAAAGAAAAGCCCAGGACTAGATGAATTCACTGCTGTTATCAAACATTTAAAGAAGAAATAGTACCAATTGTACTCACACTTTTCAAAAAACTGAAGAGGAGAAAATACTTCAAAACTCATTCTGCATGTCCAGCATTGCCCTGATTCCAAAACCAGACTAAGATACCACAATATAAAATAAGAAACTATAGGCCAATATCTCTGATGAATATAAATGCAAAATCCTCAGCAAAACACAACCAAGCTGAATACAACATGTCAAAAAGGTCATTTACTATGATCAGGTAAAATTCATTCCAGAAATGAAAAGAAGGTTCAACATAGATAAAACAATAAAAAAGATATATCTATTAACAGAATGAAGGACAATAACCATACAATCATTTGAATATATACTGAAAAAAAATTTCACAAAATTCACAAAATTCCCTTCATGTTAAAAACTCAATAAGATGAGTATACAAGGAATATGCTTCAAAACAATAATGAGCATATACAACAAATGTACTTCTAACATACTGAATGGTAAAAAATTGAGAGTGTTTTTCTGAAAAATCTGAAGCACACACACCCAAAGGATACTCACTTTTACCAATTTTCATCAATATAGCACTGCAAGTCCTTGTCAGAGCAATTAGGAAAAAGAAGAAACAAAATGCATCCAATCTGGAGAGAAATAAGTCAATTTATCTTTGTTGAAGGTGAAATAATATCATATTTATTAAAATGTAAAGACCAGCAAAATATTATCAAAATATATAGAACTGATAAAAGTTGTGGGATACAAAATAAACACAAAAAGATCAGTGACACTTATATATGCCAACAGTCAACAATTTGGAAACAATTTTTTAAAAGCAATCTTATCACAGTAAAATATATTAAATGCCTAGGGATAAATGTAGCCAGAGAAGTGAAAGCTCTCAACAAGGAGAACTATAAAATACTGATGAAAAAAAATGGAAAAATTGGAGAGAATTAAAAAAAAAAAAAGGAAAGGAAAGGAAACACATCTCATGTTCATGGACTGGAAGAATTAATATTATTAAAATTGCAATACTACCTAAAATGATATACAGATTCAATGTAAATCCTTTCAAAATGTCAATGACATTCTTCACAGAAATAGAAAAAATGTCTAAAATTCATATAAAGTCACAAAAGACCCAAAACATCTAAAATAATTGTTGGGCAAAGAGAAGAAAGCTGGAGACATCACACTTCTTGACTTAAAAATATACTGCAAGGCCATATTAACCATGTTAGCATAATATTCGCATAAAAGGAGACACATAGACCAATGGAACAAAATTAAAATCCCTGAAGTAAATTTATACATATACAGTCAAATCATTTTGAGAAACATACAATGGAGAAAGAATAGTTTATTCAAAAAATAGTACTGAGAACACTGAATCATCATATACAAAAACTAAATGAAGTGAAATTCTTATATTTTATCATATGCAAAAATCAAATTAAAATGAATTAAAGATTTAAATTTAAGACTTGAAAAAATAAAACTACTAAAAGAAAACACTGGAGAAACACTTCAGGACATTGGTCTGGGCAATTATTATTTTCTTGGAGAGAGGGAGGCAGGCAAGACCTCCAAAACATAAGTACCAGTGCAAAAATATGAAAATGGGGCTACATCAAGTGAAAAAGCTTCTGGACAGCAAAGAATATGATTAGCAAAGTGAAGAGAAAACCAACAAAATGGGAGAAAGTGTTTGCAAATATCCATTCAACAAGGTATGATTAACCACATTTTCTTTTGGGAAACTTTCCTTATTCAAGTTGTCCTGTAATACAGGAAGTTCTCAAATGCCGTTAAAAAATGATAAAATAAATGGAAGCAATAAATACTGAGAACCCAAAAGAGAATGGCCAAAGGGAAAAGAATGGCAGTTGATAGTAGTAGTTTACAATTATTTTCCATGTTCATTAAATAAGAATCATATGCTATAACATTTATAAAATATGAAATATGGAATGTTTACAAATATAAGAAAAAAAGAAATAGAAAAGATGCCCCTGTTTTGTGGATACAAATAAAACACGTAAGTACATTGTCATTAATTGAAAGACAGAATGTCTGCGTGTTATTCTTAGAGTTATAAGATTTGTTTGTGTGGTACGGGACTTTTAGAAAACACTTCAAAACATATATCACAATTAAAATGTTCCAGTTTGTTAATGCAGAATGTTGTGCTCAGTACCTGCAGTTAAAACCACAAGCTTGTGCTATTGTTACAAAAAGTACAAAAAAACCGTACACCATAAAAAGCCCCTTCCCTCCCAAAGCCAATGTAAAACCCAGCCTTTGTGACTGGAGTCTGCTGTACTGAATGCCAGTATTCCAGTAATAAACGCAGCTTCCTGATTATCAGTCTTGGTGTCACAGTCTCCTTAATTTGTTTTCCTGCAACATTTCTTGGTGCATTGGCTGGGAAAGTGGAGAGTTTGGAGACAGTGTTTTCCACCTCCCTTGTCACTGGGGGATACAACCCCTGGGGTGACGGGAGAGGCCATCTCGCCTGGTGCCAACAAACCAGTTGATCTGCAGGGGAGAAGCCCTCCTGGCATCCCAGGGCAAAGATCTCAAAACCACAATGCAACCCAGTGAGGCACAGGAACCAGCATAAGGAGCAACACTGGACAGAAAGGGTAGGAACTGGGGTTACATGGAATAGACCT
>CAUYQG010043423.1:0-19308 GCA_963574415.1 Tarsius wallacei | reverse complement strand
AGTGGCCGCTCCCGGCCACCGCAGCCTCGACCTGCTGGGCTCCGGCGATCCTTCCGCCTCAGCCTTCCGAGTAGCCGGAATTACAGGCACGCGCTACCATGCCCGGCTGATTTTTTTATTTATTGTAGAGATGAGGTCTTGATAATTTAATAGTGGTGCCTTTTGGTTTTTATACCCTCTGAGATGCCATCTACTGATCGTTTACTAAAATATGACACTCAAGTGCTTCCATCACTTAAAATGAAGTCACATCTTTTTACTTTCTTTTTAGAATACCATTGTTTGTTCTTCTTTGCTAGATAAAAGAAGAAAATTGGAGTTCTTTATCTCCAGTTGGATGACGTATTAGAGTCCTCTTCAGAGAATAGCAATTGTATCTCGGCCTCAGTGCTCATACCAAAGCTTGTGGTTAACTTAGCGGTATCTCTTTTGTGTCTTTTTTTATATTGCTATCTTATGAAGACTGTGGAAAAGTAAAAGTTCAAAAAGTTAAAATTCTTGGCATGCTCTCTGCTACTCTCTTCAGATGGTCCTTCCCTTGAATTACTTTTAAATTCTAAATTCTACAGTTTGCAAGCCATTGGAATTCTATCGTGACAGTACCGACTGGTTAGCTAGTATAGTTTATAGCAGGGCCCAACGCTGGTCTTTGTGACATGCAATGTTCAAGGCTGTCAAACTGAAGCTCAGTTTCTCCATCCATAGCCAGATTGGACACACTAAAAGTTTAGACAGTAAAGCTTTACTTGTCAAGTTTCATAGAGGCACATTTCTCAGGTTTATAGTTTTAGATGTCAAGTTTCTCAAATATATAGTTGAAGTTTTTTGAAACTGTGAATTTGAAACTTAGTCATAAACATGTTTTATTTTACTAGAAGATTGGCAGAAATCTTAGCAATAAATGAGCAGATGAAAGCCATAAAGACGAGAGAGCATTTAGTGGAAAGAGGTGTCCATGTTAATCTGACACTAAAGGAGTTCTATCATTTATTGTAAAAATATTTAAATAATTTTAATAGCTTTTGAAATTTCTTCTTAGTAAGTAACATAATAGTAAGAAGAAAATACCTTTAATGAGGACAAATGAGAACTAGTTCTTACATATCTACTTTTCACTTTTATTATTTAGGAAATTGAGGGCATACTGAGATTCAGGCTGAGTTATTTACTACCTGAATTCAGTGGATAATTGCAATTCTTTCACTACAGTCTTAGTTGTAAGGATCTAGCATAAGGTAGAGTGAAATATAGCTCGATAACTCTCTTGTGAAAATGGGCTTGTCTTAATGTTCAACTACTTTGGCTTGTGGTCCCTTGCAGAATTCATATCCTCTTAAAAATATGGCTGCCACCAGTCTATGTACTGCTTTTAAAATTTATCTTTGCTGCCCTGATTTTGCTGATTTTTGACCACAAACTGCACTGGGGTTTGGGGTTTCTCCATTTTACTTCTAGTCTTAAAGAATGTGCCCAGGAGAGAACAAAAACAGACAGAAAACAATATCTAAACAATATGCTTCTGAAATAATTGTATAATGTTTCAGTGTGTGCAACAATGAATAATTTATTTAAACAGCACCACTATCTTGGGCATCTATGATTTTCTTTTTACTATAACTGTATAATACATGCCTTTGAGAATAAATTTGTGACTCACAGAAGACATACGTTTTGTGTATGTATTTACTTATTTAATTTTTTAATCTTCTAGTATCCTAGTCTTGACTAATCATTACACTCTATCCTACTTTTCCTGGAAGCAGTGATTGCTCAAAGGGTGTTCTCATGATTCAAGTAGGTCTCGCCAAGTTGTCCAGGCAGGACTCAAACCCCTGGACTCAGGAAATCCTCTTGCCTTCACCTCCCAAAGTGCTGGGATTAGAGGCATGAGCCACCAGGCCCGGCTACTTTTTTGTTTAAATTATTTTGAGTTGATACCCATCACTTACAACTGAAAAACGTTCATTTATTTTAGCATTTCTAATTTTCTTTTGAAAACTGATTTCCATGAGTATGTTTGCTTGCTCAAAGAAAAAAATAATGTTTTAAAGCTCTTCAAACATATTGCCGAATTGCTTTCCACAATAATAATGTTAATTTGTACTCTATTAGTAATGAACGAGAGTTTGCTACAGATTAGTTTCTGAAAAATCTACAAATGGTGATGCAACTTTGAGTCTGAGACTGTTTATAATTTTGAATCTTTATTTTATTTATTTCCCTAATGTTTATTGAGCACCTACAATGTTCCAGGAAATGTCTGTGATCTAGAGTATAAAGATGAAGAAAATACTGGGTCTGTCTTAAAGGAGGTTACATCCAGTGGGGGAAGCAGATGGCTTCTTATCTAAATATATCAGGATGTGGTCAGTGATACAATTATATTATGGATTTTAAAAAATATTGGAAGTACAAGAAAGGAAGCACTGGTGTGAGAATAGCAGAAACGTTTTCACAAGCAGGTTAAAATTCACCCTCCTAAATATAATTTCAACCACCATACAAGTGGGAAAGGTAGATGCAACTACAGGAGAAAAAAAGACACAGACATGAAAGAAACTAGCCAATTTTAGATGAATAATTTGGTGTATAATGAATGATGTCAGAAGATGAGACTCAGATTGGAGTCCTACACTGAGTGTCAATGAAGGCCATGTTCTAAGTTTGGTTTCTTGTGAGTAGGTTTCTAAGGTAGGTTTCTTGTGAATGATGGGTGGAAGCGAAAGGTTAAGTAGAAAAGCAAAAATATTATATTTATATTTTAACAAATATAATATAGTACTAATATGGAGAGGGTATTGAAAAGGATCATAAAACACATAATAAGATTAATCAGTAAACCAATGCAATTGTCCAGGGGAGAGACAAGAATCTGAAATGCAAAAAAAACTTCACAGCAAACTGGATGGACTTAGAGTCTATAATACTGAGTGATCTATCACAGAAACCAAGAACTGAGTATCACATGTTCTCACTTATAAGCGGACCTTGAACAATTATGGCAATACTGTAAGAAAAAGATTTGCAGTAGCAGGAAACTTCTGGGGGGATGGGGGCGCGGGTGAGGGATTGGCAGTAGTGGGAATCTGCCGGGAGAGGTGGGGCACACCTCATCAACAAGGGTACCTGCATGATGAACATTTGTATACCTAGCCCACATCTTTAAAATAAAAAAAATTAAATGGAAAAAAAGTTAGGGAAAATGGAGTGAAGAATACATTCATGTTAATAATTTTGCTAATCCTCATTATATAACAAATAATTATCAGACTACCTGAAAAAAATGCAGGGATAGGACCTGTTCTTTTTTCTGTAATATAAAGTCCCTGCATAATACGTCATTCCAATGGTTACTTCTGACCACTTATCTTTTCTTTAAGGCAGATTAGGTTATTCCTGAAGACAACCACAGACACCATTGAATTTTTCCACCATGGCCTTTCTTGTAGTGAATTAACTCAGGACAGTGTCAGTACAGTTTGTCTACCCTCAATGCCCTCCCAGTTTATTTACTGCCAGTATATCTCTTTCCCCACTTACTAGTATTTTTTTTTCTTTTAAGTGAAAACTAGGTTTTTCTCTAAATAAAACTTGGAAACTGATTTTGCAAGTTTGATGGTTCTTAGAATAACTTTTCATTTAGAAAAATAATGACTTTGTGCAGTATACATACATTGGAGAGTAACATTTTCTTTACATTTATTTGTTTTCATCTTTTCTTTAATAATGCCATCTTTTCTTTCAGGAAGTGTTATCTGCTCTTTGTGAGGATGAGGCACATAATGGTTGCAAGAATATCTATTGATGCTTTATTTATGCTTTCTCACATTAGTGTCCCACACATCAGGATCCTGATTAGTGAGCAGGTCTCCCCTCTCCTGACTGCCAGGCTGGATGCACAATCTCTGATCAACCCAAGTAATGAGAATGGTTTTGATGACTTTTTCCTTCATTGATGACTTCTTTCCTCTAAGCCTATTTTCCCAATCATTTTGATTCTTGTCTATTTCTAGAACAAAAGTACAATCATGCATAGCTTAAGGATGGGGATACATTCTGAGAAATGTATTGTTAGGTAATTTTGTCATTGTGTGAATATCATAGAGTGTATTTACACAAACATAGATAGTATAGCCTACTACACATCTAAGCTATATGCTATAACTTATTTATCTTAGGCTTCAAACCTATACAGCATGTTACTGTTCTGAATACTGTAGGAAGTTGTAACACAACGGTATTTGTGCACCTAAATATATAATAACATAGAACATATACAACAAAATATAATCATACAATCTTATGGAACCTCTGTCATCTATGCTGATTGTTGTGACCAAAACATTGTGATGTGGTGCGTGACTGTATTGCATGTGGGAATTCTTCCTCTCTCCCATCATTGGTGTTGACTTCATGTCAGAATTTACGGGAATCTATACACTAAATTGCACAAGATATAAGATCTTCTCTGTATAGGGCCCTTTATGTGTTCTGACATTTAAAAATAAAGACAGAAACTTGCCCTAATAGTTAGAACCTCTGTAAAGGAGCAGATATCCTGTTTACTCAAAT
This sequence comes from Tarsius wallacei, assembly GCA_963574415.1. Classification (NCBI taxonomy): domain Eukaryota; kingdom Metazoa; phylum Chordata; class Mammalia; order Primates; family Tarsiidae; genus Tarsius; species Tarsius wallacei. The sequence continues at coordinate 14,736 of CAUYQG010043423.1, read as the reverse complement.
AATAAGCTCACCGAAGAGGTTTTACCCCAATCTGTAAGGGACAGTGCATGCCTATTTTTTTGTTTTTGTTCTCATTAAATAAAATAAGAAATGACTCCCAAGATATTCATGGCCATTGCACTCCTCTAAGAAAGGGGTAGTCTGTTATCAATATCTGCATATCTTTATGAATAACTGAAGAAAACTTATAAAGACGAATGTGCACTATTTTAGTAATAATTGTTGTTTTAACCCATATAGCCCTGTTGCATGATTCTTGATTTATGTGTTCATGCATATTTCTAAATAAAATTTTAAACTCTTCTAAGAAAGAGATAGTCTTTTTTGAGTTTTATTTTATCCAAGACAACTAACAAATGTGTGTGTATTTAAGCATATGTATATATACAAAATATATTACATATATAGCATACATATCATATGCATATATATCTTATATATTATATAGTATGCTACTGACATGTCTAAATATCTTATATAGCTTATAAAATATATATACTTATTAATACAATAAATCTCACATATATTTTATAATTAATGTTTTCATACTTGGTGTGATTCTCATTTTTAGCAGATATAATTACTTTTTGTTGGAAAGTGAAAGTCAAAGAAAAATCATTTAGAATCTTAAAGAGATTCATGTTAAACTTTAAACATTATCAGTGCTATGAATTCCTAAGCTGCGTGCTAACCAAACACATGATTTAAAATATCTATATTCAATATTGTGAAAAATACTAGGTGGGAGCAAAAGAGAAGACTTTGGTTTGCAAAAGAGTCATCATTCTTATGACAGTAGGGTGAAATAAGAGCACTAGAGTATAAAGTGAACTGGTGTAACTCTGACAGTTTTCCCTGGGGCAGAGTATAAATCCCTCCCTTTATATATTTCGATGCCCTAAATAGGGATCATTTCCCCATAACTCAGTAAATCCTCATAATTCTCTCACACCATGGCAGACACAGTCTCTTAAGCAGTTTTATGTGGCGCTCTTGAGTCTAGACAGGAATGATTTGTTTTGATATTGAAAGGTGAAGGAGCAAACCCCAGAGGGCTCCCTCCTAAATTTTGCAGGCAGACTTCTTTAACTCAGTTGTTTGTTGGACCTGCCAACTCAAATAAGTATGTGAGAAATAAAATCAGCTGTTTAGCAAGAAGCTAGAATGCTAGCTTAATCTTGGCCCAATATCAAATGTGATTGTGTTTAGATGCAGTGGAAGTAATTCCATAGGGAAAGATGGAACAGTAGCGACTTGTTTGGATCTAAAATTAGGCTTCAAGACATGCCCCGAAAGGCTTGAGTTGAGAGGAGTCCCCTGCCATGTTCTGTGGAGAAGTTGACTTGGCATGCTGTCTTTGGGTTTGCACATTCTCAATCCTTGTTGTCAACTCTTCATTCTCAGCTGCAATTACCTCTTTTCTAGCTTATTCTTGAAAAAACATCACATGTAGTGTACATTGCCTTCTTCTTATTGCATAACCTCATGAGCCTTTGGATGATACTCAGGGTAGAGACCATTGTCAGTGCTATCTGAAATGGGTACTCCTCATTGCCATTTATCTCTCCCTTCTTCTCATTTCAGTGAGATTTATTGACAAAAATATGCACTACTTAAGACCTAAAACTGCATTTCATAGTGTACATTCCATCTCCCTCAGTAGCCAAACTCAATTATCTTTGTCCTTTTTTCCCCCTTTTGCTAGGGGTTAAGGGAATACTTACAGGGAAGCCACAGAAGACAATGAATGAAGTTTTCCCACATTCCACATTTTCCTGGAGAGATTATTAAATGTATATTGCTAATCATGTCATTTTGTTTATGCAAATAAATAAATAAAAATCAAGATGCTGTTATGCAGTGCTAATTACAGGTGAGAGAGCACTAAGAAAGAATTTCACTGTATGAAAATGGCAAATGAAAAAAATTAAGAAGTCTAATATTGCTATCATTCATTAGAGACAGCAAATGAAATGAAGTTGAGCTTTTCTTCAAATAAATTGTAGAAATGATTTGATAACTTTTTACAATCCAGTTATATTGCTTTTTTTTTTTCAATCAAATGTTCGAACTGCATCGTAAGTATGTTTTTAAAACAAAACTCATGGAATGGCAGTATCTACTCATCTTTGACAAAAAAGGATCTTAATAATTTCATAGTAACTGGTTGTTTTCATAAATAGTTCGATTTCTGCCCCATTTTGGTTACCTTCTGTACTGCATCCTCTATTCTCTCATAATGTCAAATCTTCACACCTAAGCCAATCAAATAGACAATTTCTCCAATGTGATTTTGAAAGTTTAGTGGTCATGTCGAACTAATCTTAGTCTACAATATTTAATACATGTTCTTGTGCCTTAGAAACGTATTTGTTCATTTTAGATGTTTTGAGGAATAAATTATACTGCTGCTTAATGCAACACAATAATTCCAAGCCTCATCGTGCTTTTTATACTGATTGAACGTGTCTGCTAAGAGGAAAGCTTTACAAGTTAACAGCTTCAGATCTCCAAACTCAGTGAATTTATACTATTTATTAAACAAACATGGTCTGAGTGACACAATTGACAAGGAATATAACTTGAGTTTATTGCTGAAAATAAATAGCATTTCAATTTCTCTAATCTCCATCTTTAAGGAATAAAATGGATCACCCTTTTTTTTAAACTAACAGTTTTTAAGTGGATTCATAGAAAAAATGTTCTTAGAAATGTTTTGGCACATCTCAAGATTTATTTGGCTCATGTATTATAATGCATAATATAGCTAGTGTTTAAAACTTCTATTACTCCTCAATAAATATAGACGTATAATTAGTAATGTTTATAAAAATGAAAGTATGCTTTTTAGAAAAATTATGATAAACTGAGTTTTGTGGGAAAATTTACAGAGTAAACAAAATGTAATGTAATGTTTTGTCTGCTAATGAAAAAAAAAATCTACTCCTGCAAAGTCAGGTCGTACTGAAAAATACAGTTGCAGAGAGAACTTGTTTATAATATAAATCAGGGATCTCCAATCTGGTCCATGGCATGTTAGGAACCAGACCACACAGCGGGAGGTGAGCAGTGGGTGAGCGTGCCAAGCTTCATCTATATTTACAGTTACTCCCAATCACTCTTATCACCATCTGAGTTATGCTTCCTGTCAGATCAGCGGTGACATTAGATTCTCATAGGAGTGCAAAATATATTGTGAACTTCATATGCTAGGGACCTAGGTTGCACGCTCCTTATGAGAATCTAATGCCTGATGATCTGAGGTGGAGCTGAGGTGGTGATGTTAGCACTGGGGAGTGACAGGAAATACAGATTAACATTAGCAGTGAGATTTGATTGCACAGATACCATGCTTGCAGACTCATATCAAAACCTCATCAGTGAGTGGTAAGTGAGTTAATGTACTTCAGTTGTACAGCTGCATCTGGTGGCAGGCTTTAAGTCAGAATCTAACACTTATTTTAGTCCCTGCATGGCCCACTCGTTATTTTATTTACCACTTCCCTTCACACTTCTTTCCCAGACTGCACACTTGTCTCAGTCACAGTTTTGGTAAGCCCACAAGCTAATTCTAGCCAAAATGAGTTTTAAAAATATCACTGAAGATCTCCTTTAAAAGGGGGGAAAGGCCCAATGATGAGACAGCAGAAATCTCTAAGACTGCCAGCAAAAAGAAAGCTGCATTTAAAAGAAAATACTACTACTGACAAGCTTCTGCAAAGCCAAAGAAACTATCAAGAGAGCAGGAAGACAGCCCACAGACTGGGAAAAAATATCTAAGCTGTACAAGAAACTCAAATGTGCTGAAAAGAAAAAACCAAACAGTCCCATTACAAAGTGAGCAAAAGATATGAATAGACACTTCTCAAAAGAAGACATACGAGCAACCAATAGATACATGAAAAAATGCTCAGCCTCACTATTCATCAAAGAAATGCAAATTAAAACCACACTGAGATACCATCTAACTCCAGTCAGAATGACCATCATCAATAACTCAGAAAACAACAGATGGTGGAGAGGATGTGGCAAAAAGGAAACACTTCTACACTGTTGGTGGGAGTGTAAACTAGTACAACCTCTGTGGGAAACATTTTGGCAATTCCTAAAAGATCTAAAAATCGACATTCCATATGACCTTGCAATCCCCCTACCGGGGATAGACCTGGAGGAACTCAAATCACTCTGAAAAAGATACCTGCACACACATGTTTATTGCAGAATTATTAACAATAGGAAAAACATGGAACCAACCATACTGCCCATGTAAAGAGGACTGGATTTAAAAAATGTGGTATATATACATGATGGAATACTACACAGTCACAAAGAAGAGCAAAATTATGAAGTCCGCAGCAACTTGGATGGACTTCGAGTCTATAATACTGAGTGATTTATCACAGAAATAAAGAACTGAGTGTCACATGTTCTCACTCATAAGTGGACCTTGAATAATTATTGTAATGCTAAAAGAAAGGGATTGGCAGTAGTGGGAAACTGCTGGGGGTGGGGAGGGCAGGATTGGCAGTGGAAAACTGCCAGGGGAAGTGTGGCACACCTCATCAACAAGGGTAGCCGCAGTATGAACATTTGTATACCTAACCCTGAATTGTACCCCACATATTCAAAATTAAAAATTAAAAAAAGAGAAAATACCAACAGTTCTACTTAAATCATAGCTTCGTTGCAACAGATGATTCACATTCTCCAAGCCTGCTTTGTATAATATGTGCTGACTGGCTGAAAACTTCAAAACTACTTCGACACGTGGAGACCAAACACCCTGTATTAAAAGACAAAACTCTGGAAGTTTTTTATATTTTGCTTTTTTCTGTGAATACGAAGAACAGAAATAATTATTGAAGGCCATCATTTCATCAAACGTGTCTGCATTGAGAGCATCATTCTTAGTGGCTAACTGCATTGCTAAAGCTATTGGTGAAGAGTTGATCCTGCCTGCTGCTAAGGACGTTTATCATGAACTTTTAGGAGAGGCTGCAGTTCAAAAGGTGACACGTATTCCTCTTTCAACTAGCATGATAATTAGATGAATTGATGAAATAGTAGAGGATACTGAAGCACAATTGTTTGAGAGGATTAGTGAGTCATGGTACGTAATCCAGTTTGACAAGTCTACTGAATTGACAACAAAGCAACAGTGTTCACATTATGCAAAATATTATTTCAGGATCATGTGCATGAAGGATATATTATATGCACTTTTGTTGCCAACCATTACCACAGCTGCAGAACTATTACAGTCTTTGAATGATTACATATGAGGAAAACTGAATTTGTCATTTTGCATTAGTATATGCACGGACAGAGTGGCTGCCATGACTGGACAGCTTTCTGATTTCATTATTTGGGTCAAAGAGGTCGCTTCTGAATGTGACTTTATGCACTGTTATCCATAAAGAAGTGCTGGCTAGCCTACAAATGTCACCTGAACTTAAAAATTTTTGCAGGATATGATTAAAATTATCAACTACCTTTAAGTACATACCATTAACTCATATCTGTTCATGCAGCTCTGTGAAAAGATGGGCATAGAATACACATGTCTTCTCTTATACACAAATTACACAGACGTGAGATGGCTTTATAAAGGTAGATCATTGGCCAATTTTCAAGTTATGAGAGTCACTCAAGAGTCACCACTTGCAGTATATTTCAGTGACATGGAATGGGTCGTAAAACTTGCTTATTTGTGTGACAAATTCAACCTGCTCGATGAACTCAAGCTGTCACTTCAGGGGAGAACGACAACAGTGTGGAAGTTGGCAGGTAAAGTGGCTACATTCAAAGCCAAAATGGAATTGTGGGGGTGACAAGTGAACAATGGGATATTTTATATGTTTCAAACATTAGCAGAGATTAGAGAGATTGAGCCAGGGCCTTCTTTCTCCCAACTGGTGCGTGATCACTTGTCTCAGCTTTCAGAAGAGTTTGAGCATTACTTCCCAACCACAGAAGGCTTTCAAACTGGGAAGGAATGGATCTGCAACCCATTTGTGAATAAGCCAGGTGAATCAACTTTGCCCATGCTAGAATAAGACCAACTGCTTGAGATAGAAAATGACGGTGGCCTTAAAGGTATGTTTGAGAAAACTTAGAATCTCCATACATTCTGGATTACAGTCAGGGCAGAATATCCTGAGATTTCCACAATAGCACTGAAAAGTCTGCTTCTATTTCCAACATCCTATCTTTGTGAAACAGGTTTTTCTGCAGTGACATCTAACAAAACAAGATTACGGATTAGACCGGACATAAGCAACACCTTCGTGTGTCACTGATCCTCATTACCCCCAGATAGGACTGTCTAGTTGCAGGAAAACAAGTTCAGGGTTCTCACTGATTCTGCATTATGGTAAGTTGTATAATTATTTCATAATATATTACAATGTAATAATAATAGAAATAAAGTGCACAATAAATGTAATGCAGTTGAATCATCCCAAAACCATCCCCCCCCACCACTCCCACCCCAGTCCATAGAAAAATTGTCTTCCATGAAACTGGTCCCTGATGCCAAAAAGGCTGAGGACCACAGATGTAAATGATAAATGATGTGATTTTTAGCTCACAGAGGAAGCAATGATCTTTGAAATTTTTAGATAATCTCCACACTTTATTTTAGATATTCATCTCTACCTTTTTCCAAAAGAAAAAATATTATACTATATCTCTAGTGTCCTAATTTTTGCATACAAATGTAATGGTAAAAAGCACTTTGGTTTATTTTTTTTAGAATTAGCAGTTCATTCAGTCATTTATTCCAAAAATAGCTATTGAGCACTACTACATGCTACATGTACTATGGGAATAGAATCATGATAAGACACTCACAACATGAGTTTAAGCAAGGTTACAGCTTAGCAGTTTAGAGTTTGCACTATTTCTTTACTCTTTCAAGGCTGATTGTCATCCTGATCTCCTTGAGCTAACAGCTGCCTCTTAAGTAGTAGTGTGGTCTGTGCCTGTGGTGCAAAATTTTCTCCTTTAGGATAGATTTTGTTGGGGGTGAATCTGCCAACATTGCTAGCATATCTACTCCCAGAAACAGATGACAGAGCAGATCAACCTAGACAACACAAAGTATAAAGAATTCAAGTGGGCTTTATGTTATTCTCAAGCTGGTTTGCAGATCAGGAGGAGATGCTAACATTCTAAGAAAAACAAAATTGCATGTTCAACTTTCTTTCTCCATTTCCTTTCTTTCCATCTAGGCTGACTTCTTTCCCCAGTGCTCTGCTTCATGGTTTCATGGGCAAAAAAATGTTCTTTTCAGAGGTGAGAAGATAGAAGTAATGTTTTCTGTCTGCACTATTTAAAACAAGTTATGTAGCATTACTTGTGTGTTTTACAGCTTTAATGAGGTTGAATTGATGTAAAAATCAGTGTGTTTAAAACATACAGTTGGATAAGTTTGGTGCATGTGTATATCCATAAAGCCACTATCACAGTTCAGATAATGAATATATCAATAACATAAAAAGTTTCCTTATAACCCTTTGTTCCTTAATGTTTAAGCCCCAGATTCGTTATCTGTTAAACTGATGATCAATCATAGCAACCTCATAATGTTGTGGTAAAAATTAACAAATATAAAGAATATAGTATGTAGCAGAAGATGGCTCCCTTTTTGATGTTTACCCACATTTTGCATTTGGTAAATATATATGAATAATCAAGTTTTGACTGTATCTACCATTTTATGTCTCTCTTTTTTTCCCCCAGTGAGTAAAATATCTTCCATTATTATAAGTAAGAAATAAGAGGGTGTGATCTGAGCTCAGTATAAGTTTGCTGAGCTCATTGGGAAGAGGAGAGAGCTGGAGATACTGAACTATCCAAAGAGTGTATAGTACTTGCAGACACAAATCCTGATGGTGGCTGGCTGTTGAGCAAATGTCTATGGGTGAATCTGAAGCGGAGGGTACATAAAGGACATCGATGTTGCTACCAGAAGAGAGTCTAACCTTTCATCAACAGCTGACACCAAGAGAGGAAAATTTGCAAAATTTGGTCTTCAAAGAAATTGTAATGTGATGGAACATAAAGGTGTAGTGGAACTCTTGGTGCCCTGGAAGAAGCTGTGTTTACCTGAGTCCAATGTATAATTCTAGAAAAGCACAGTTTGTAAATCTTGGGATTATAAAAGGTGTACAAGCATGTCCTGTGGCAGTCACATTCATTCATAGCTGTGGGACTGCTCTTAATTATCTACCTCAAGCTCTTGAAATTATATCTGCTCATGTTTGGTTTTCCTGTACTATTTAAAGGTATTATTATTATTGGTGTTCATTTATACTTCTATTTAATAATGTGCCCTACTTACGGTGCTAATATAAGACTAAAGTTACCCGGCGGGGGTTGCTAAATGAAGATTCCTGGGCCTTTTCTTAGCCACACTGGGCATGGAAACAAGGAATTGCCATATTTTTATGAAGTTATTTTTTATTGGTACAGATATTTGCGCTTATTTATGGTATATATTTGCAATATTTTGTTACATGAGTAGACTATATTATGATTAAGTCAAGGTGTTTGAGGTGTTCATCACCTCAAGTATCTATCATTTCTATATGTTGAGTAATTTCAAGTTCTCTCTTCTAGCTATTTTAAAATATACAATCGTTGTAGTTAACTATAGTCCCTCTACTCTGCTATCGAATGTTAGAACACTTTATCTAACTGTATATTTGTACCCATTAACCAACCTCTCTTCATCCTGTCCACCCACACATCCCTCCATCTTCTGATATCTATAATTCTATCCTCTACCTCCATGAAATTTTTTCTGTGTCTGGCTTATTTCAATTAACATAATGACCTCCAGTTTCACCCAAGTTGTTGCAAATGACAGGATTTTAATCTTTTTTATGGTCAAATAGTATTCCATTTTGTATATATATATCACATTTTCTTTGTCCATTCATTTGTTGATGGATACTCAGATTGATTCCAGATCTTTGCTATTGTGAATAAGGAATCGCCATTTTTAATGAACTTACTGAGTAAATATCACATACATAATTTTTGAAACTATGTTATATTTGTTTCATAAATTCTCCTAATTTAAAGTTCACAACAATTTTATGGGGTATATTTTAAAGCTGATTTTTATAAGGGTGAACTAAAATTCAGCAAGACTGAGGAAATTGCCAAGGTCAGACAGCTATAAAATGCAGACTGATTCCCAAATGTGTGATTTTTCCACTATGTTTCAATGTCTGAATATTGTAAAAGGTTAAGCCCTTTGTATGCCTATTAGTTTTTATCCTTCTGGAAGCTATTGCACATCAGTCTAGGTCAAATAGCAGTAGCTCTGCTGTATTTATAAAGGCTGAGAAAAATATTGGCTGCCTGAAAAGAACAGCTGTGTCCTGGGCAAAACAGATGTCGTTGGAAATTCTAAGTATGGAGCAAAAGGACCAAAGTAAGAAGTCATCCAAAAGAATATAAAGAGAGTCATCTGGAGACTCCTTTCTTTGTCTTGATACTTTGTTAGTTAGGCACCCACAGATAATAGGAAGACTGCAATTCTTCTGCTTATGAAGGCTGAAATAACCTGAGTTTAACAACATAATTCAGTGGACTTTAGTTTTATATGAACGGTATGAAACATTTACTTCTGTAAGTCAGAGGGTTATAATATTTGCCTTTTTCCATTGAGTCTTTCCCTTTCTTAGATGCCAGGGCACTGCTAACCACATCATCTATGCACCTGCAAAACACCATGCCATGGTTGACATGCGATGCCAGCTGCTGAGCTAGAAAATCTCTGTTGTCCTTTTGAATAGTACTTTGACTGGAAGAACTTGAAAATCACCATGGGAGAGCGCTGTTATTTTCTGATTCTCTGAAGACAAGTGTCCTCATTTATGACACTCAGTTGTTGTAGGAGAAAACTGCTAGCATGCAGCATTCTAAGAAATGAGCAACATGCCAGACAAAAATTGACTCAGTAGTGATGAAAGCCTTCAGGGAAACTTATATCTGCTGTTCAGTTGTCCCACCAGGCATCATTACACTGTACAACACCAATATCATTTTCTGAGTTTGGCAATGGGAACTTTGCTCTAACACTGCATTAGATTCAGATAGTTCCTGAATGCTGAATATAGTTCAAAACAATCAGAGTACAGAAATTTAGTGTGGAGAGGGGGTAGAGAAAAGTTCTAAGGGGAAAAACAGGTCTCAGAAGTAAAGTTTTGAATTTTGAATGTTTAAAGCATTGCTACTATATCATGATCATGATCCTCCTTTTCATGACTGTGCTATAACTTCGTCTCATTTATTTCACTGAAAACATGGGACAATGATTTGTAGATGACAAACGTGTTCCAGTCAAAATCCTAAAACTTATTTTACTAATTATTGTTTGACTTTAGCAAGTCATTCAATTCCTTGAGACTTACTATCTGTGGCATATTGTATTTGTCAAATATACCTGCAACAATATCCTCCATTCCCTTTTAGAAAATGCCTTTCTAGAACATTGTTATCTTCTTTTCAATACATGAATTCTGATTCTCCTCTTATTTAATCTGGATTGGTTTGTGACTTACTAATAACCAATGGAATGAGATAGAAGTGATGGTGCTTAATTTTAAGGCTAGGACATAAACATAATACTGTTTCTGCTTTGTTCACTAGAATATTTGCTCTTGGATCCCAGTGCTACCATGTTAGAAATTAAATTACCCTGAGGCTATCATGCTATAAGAAAACCAAGTAATGAGGGAAGCCATATGCATTCTGTTAGCAGTTCCAGTATTCAGCATCCTCTTAGTCTAGGGAGAACTTGCATTTTAGAGTAATTGGATTCTGAATGGTATGGTGAATCTAGAACAATATGGTGAACCCAGGTGAACAAGTCTCACATAATAACAGTACCTGTCCTCAAATCACCCCTCAGGTTTCCCAATTGTGACCCCTGCCATTGTGGAGAAGAAGCAAGTATCCTCTGCTATACCTATTCCAAAGTTCTGACTCACAGAATTCATAAGCATACTAGAATATATTTTTTACAGCACTATAGTTGTAGTGTTTGTTGCAAACATATGTCACTGGGTACAATTGTAAGGGGGACATATAGTGTTGGGAAAATCAAATGAATTTATGTATGGGAAAACTGTCTAAGCTGTAAAGTGCATCTTTCATAAAAGAAAACATTTCCCTTTTCCTGCTTTGTAATTCAAGGCCTGCAGGTATTACAGGTTCTTGCTTCCTAACAATTTTCATGTCAAACCTCTTCTCCATCCTACAGAAACCTAAGGTTTTTGAAGACTTTTATAACAGTCTAAAATAGTAATTTCTGCAAAAGTATCACATAATATATTTTCATGTTTACCATTGACAAATGAATGCCGATAAGGCAATATATTTACTAAATAAACGTTTGTACAAGTAGCCATTTAGTAATACTCTTTTAAAAGTAAATATATAGATTGAACATAAAAAAAATCATGCATTTTTGTGTTGAATATTTTTAAGAGGAAGAACTTAGTTTAATGTCAGTTACTATCATTTTTCACTAAAATCACCTAATATTTCTAAAATTTTATGCAAAATTGTATTACTCTAAGGATACATACTAAATGTATAGTCTTCTCTTTTGTCTTTGTTTCTCTGTCCTTGTAAAGACCCCTAAATAATATAAGACTTCACAAATAACTGGAACACAAGCTCTTGAATAGATTCAAGATCCCTCTTCAGTTTTTGCCCCTGATTTACTATTTTTTCCTGAGTTGGTCTATTTTTTTCCTCTCTAAAGATGAGCCTTTTCCACATACAAAAAACCCAGTCACACATAGTAGCTAAGAATTACATCTAATAGTCTCAGCTACCAGATGTTCAAAAATCCTGGGGAAATCCATAATGGTGCTGGTGGATAGTTGGCCAGATATAATATGCATCTAACATAATATTTAAATGGCCCAAGGAAAGAATAAATTGCCCATAACAACACAAACCAGGACTTGGTATTTTATATAAAGAAAACCAGTTTTTCCCTCTGCTTTAATTGTAAAGTAATATTTTTCTTATTTTAATATATTTTTTGCTTACATTATCACAAAAAGAAAATGCACCTAAGGGATCAAAAATTTGTTTTTTTTTAAAAAATGACTATTAAAAAAATTAAAAGGACTCTCCCTGGAAGGATTTATTGACATTATTTACTATTAATCTATCCAGGGGGAGGTAGTTTTCTCATTGTGTATCAAGTCGATGAGAACAAATTTGAGCAACTAGGCAGTCATTTTCCATAACTTCAAGTGTCTGAAATTTAGTGCGAGTTCTGAGTAGATTAAAAACCATAGTTGCAAAAAAAGAAATAAAAGAAAAGATTTTTTCCATGTGTATAATTACCATTTTCTGATACACGTCAATATCACTCCTTGCATTGTACAGTAATTTGGTTTAAAATGCTATAGACACATCACTTAACTTAGCAACCACATGACAATTATTTGAAAACAACATTTATCATCTTATTGCTAAACCTCAACACATACACTATTATATATAATTTACATATAACTATATAAATTATAGTTGTCCCTTATTCTTTGAGTTTATTTTTCCGTGTTATTGAGTTTAGCCAATTCTGTCAGTGGACTTTGGTTCATGTGCATTTTGACTGCATCCTATCTTAGTGCTGGCCTATCTGACATCACACTTGGTCTGTAAAAACTACCAAAACCTCAGTCTCATTACTAGTGCACATATCTGGATCCTCCTGAATTTTTAGTTTATGTTGGAATTCTAGGCATTGAACATACTATGATTGAATATGGCTGAACTAGTTGTAGGTCATTTTTTCCATAGGTTGCTAGAGTACAGCATTTATCATGACATTTGTATGTTAGGTCTACCCTTGAAGTAGACACGCAGTTATTCTCCTGGGTTTACAGCAAAACTTGTCACAATTTTTTACTTTAATTTATTATGATGAGCAAAAAAAGAGTTTGTCTATCTAGTGAAATATTCAGGAGAGACGAGTGATAGGATCCAAAAGAGGAAGAAGAGGCAGAGCTAATATTTTCTTTGGCTTGTTTGGTAGACACTTATTAGATTCTTACTTGAGTCTTTGCATCCAAATTTTAAAGAACACGTGATTGATCAAAGTAAGAATTTTAGCTAGATACAACTTCAAGATTTAAATTAGAAACATCCTGCAGAGGTGGCATTTTTCCACTTATTTCATTGCCTGAGTTCATTATACTACATCCATTACAACCATTTCACATATAGTATGAGTACCTATTATTAGTGTATGCTCATTTCTCTCATCCTGGCCTTTGTGCTCTTCTTTGCATACATTTTATTCTTACATACATAATAAAATCTACAATATATTATCATTATCCTTGTTTAGAAATTGAGATTCTATTCCCAAACTTTGTGAAAACACAGATCTGCCCTTTATCTTAAGACTTCATATTTGTACTGCTAATGAGTCATTTTGTGGCTATTCCAAGTTTTAATAAAAAATTTTCTCATATCCTGAATGAAAGAAGAGGGGGAGGAGAAGAATAAAAAAGAAAGAGGAGTAAAAATAAGAAGAGGATGATGAGAACAGCTGAATTTAAGGACTTGTGTTCATGCATTCCAGAGCTAGAGAGGCAGGGAGGTTATATGGATATTGTCTTAGTCTGCTTCATACTGCTATAACAGAATGCCTCAGACTAGATAATTTTTTTTTTTTTTTGAGTTGGCGTCTCACTCCGTCGCCCAGACTGGAGTGCAGTGGCCGCTTCCGGCCACCGCAGCCTCGACCTGCTGGGCTCCGGCGATCCTTCCACCTCAGCCTTCCGAGTAGCCGGAACTACAGGCGCGCGCTACCACACTCGGCTAATTTTTTTTGATTTATTGTAGAGATGAGGTTTCGCCTGCCCAGGCGGGTCTCGAACCCACGGGCTCAGGCAATCCACTCACCTCAGCCTCCCAAGGCGCGGGATTACAGGCTGAGCCACCGAGCCCGGCTGCAAGTCTATTTTCTAGAAGTTCTATTATGTGTTCTATATACACTGTTGGGATTTGATAACAAATGCATGTATATTAAGATATCTTTGATTTCTTTATTGATAAAATATGTTAGAATTCATAAGGTTTTTTTTTTCTATTGTGATGATCACAGTTTTTCAGGTTTAAAACACAAAAGTTTATTTTCATATAGTTTCATGGGCTAGAACACAGTTTCAGTGGTCAGGATTCTTGCCACTGGTTAGCTGAGTCTTTTACTTAGGTTCTTACTCAGATGAAATAAAAGTGTCATTTGGAGCTGTGATCTCATCTGAAGCCTGGGTCATCTTCCAAGATTGTTGTCAGAATTCAGTTGCTTGAAATTGAGGTACTGAAGCCCTCAGTTCCAAAAAGTTGCCAACTATTCTGTCATGTGATGCACTCTGAAACATAGCTGTTTGCTTCTTCAAGGCCACTGGGAAAGCATCTCTTTAATGTCCCTTCATTCTGATCATTTGTCTTTATCCAATTGAGCTGCTAAATCAAAACACCCTAAATTGAGTTGGGGGTACAAGTGCAGGTTTCTTACATGCATATATTGCATAGTGGTGAAGCCTGGGTTTTTAGTGTACCCATTACCTGTATAGTGAGCATTGTACCCAAAAGGTAATTTTTCAGTCCTCAATTCTCTCCCACCTTCCCACATTTTATAATTTTCTTTTTTTTTTTTTTTTTTTGAGTTGGAGTCTCACTTCGTTA
>CAUYQG010043417.1:0-14204 GCA_963574415.1 Tarsius wallacei | reverse complement strand
CTGCTGGGCTCCGGCGATCCTTCCGCCTCAGCCTTCCAAGTAGCTGGAACTACAGGCGTGCGCTACCACGCCCGGCTAATTTTTTGATTTATTGTAGAGATGAGGTCTCGCTTGCCCAGGCGGGTCTCGAACCCGCAGGCTCAGGCAATGCACTCATCTCAGCCTCCCAAGGTGCGGGATTACAGGCTGAGCCACCGAGCCTGGCTTGTAGCATTGCTAAAACACCCACTCAGTAGTGAGGAACCAACTGAGAACATGGCACAAAATTTTAGGGCTTGATCCCCACCCTCAAAGTGCTGTCATCCCTAAAGAAAACAAAGCTCAAATCATTTTACAGCCGGGAAGCACTGAGGCAGAGACATCAGCATCATGGGTTCTAGAGTTCCTTAATCTCCCTTGCTTTTCTTTAATAATAAAGTGGACATAAAGTAGTACCCACTTCATGGGGTCTTTGTCAGGCTTAAATGAAATAATGCGAGTAAATCTCAGAGCAAAGCTTGGCTCAAAGTTAGCTACAGGTAGGTTCAAAAATGAGAAAAGTAATTGTTCAAATGCCAGAGTGGAATAACAAACATCTTATTCTTATGAGGCTCACCTGGACATAATCCAGGGACAGACAAGCTACTGTCAAGTTATTTTCAAGGTATTTTATGCTAAGTACGGAGTTCACAGAAGAAATAGACACACTCTGCCCATGCCAGTTTCTATGCAGTGAGGCAGGGAAAAATACTAAGAACTGAAGGAATGGAAAGGAGCACACTTCTGGGCCTGGAAAGTCCCAGGTAAGAGGTGACTCTGGAAGTCAAGGCTGTCTGATGCCCCTCCTACCTGAATTACAGGAATGGGTACATTGGAGACACATAAATGGGCAGAGTTCCAAGTAGTGAACTAGGGCATTTCATTGCTGTGTGTTCCATTATGAAGAGAGTGGCGGGTTAAGTACGCTGATCTGCAGTGCAACTGGGTATTATTCTTTCCAACAGAGTCCCCATTTCAACACAGGCAATATTTCCCTTTTCTGAAGTTTATTTGAGGAAAGCAAGCAGGCAGAGTGGATAATATTGCATTGAAATCATTTGGGCTCAAAGGCATCTTGTGAGCCAGCAAACTGGCTCAATGAACAGTTGTGCCCAACTTTGGCAAGGGGCTGGGTGGGTTGGGGGTAGGACAAACTCTTTGGAAAATGACTTTGGTCGACATTAATGTGCTCTACTAAAAGAGTGCTAGGAGTCCTTTGAATAGGTACTGACTTGGTTTCCAGCAGTTGCTGGTCCTGTTGGAAGTATGTCTAACACAAAACTGCATCTCCCTTGGGCACTGCATTTAAGGTAAGGGCACCACAAATAGCAAGCAGGGGCATCTGGTTCAAATTTAACTCTTGTCTTTGATGAACTTTGTTGGAGGAGGGGTTGACACTTGCCAAGAGGGTCCCCAGGTTGGTTCTATTAATATGTGTCCCTGTAACTTGGGAAGTTACAGTGCTAAGTTGCACATGGTTGATCGTGGCTTTGTATGTGACCATCCTTCTCGCCTGAACGAAAATAAAAGAGAACCACCTGCAATTACAGATTCAGCAGAAGCATGTGTTGAAATACATAAAGGGAGCTTTGAAGGCTCAAGGATGACGAGCTGAAACTCTGTTAGGAAGATATCCTAATAACAAAAATAACTGGACAGTAAACACTTCCTGCATACTTACTCTGTGCCAGGTACTATACTCAAGACCATAGCTGCATTATGTCAGAGTCCTTGCGTCACCTATTGTGAGGTAGGTACTATGGCTTCCTTTTACAGTTGAGCTGCCTACCTAAAGTCACACAACCAGAAGGTGCAGAGGCAGGATAAGAAGGCAGATTGGCCTGGTTCCAACGTCTCTGCTGTTTCTACCAAGCTGCCACTGTTAGTCTCTCATGAGCTTCAATGAGCACCTGCTGGGTGTAGGACAATGTACAAAATCCCCAGGGGAACAGAAAGAAGTTAAAAAAAAAAAAACCCGACTATGCTTGCAATATAGTCCCCCCCAAAAAAGGAAGAACTATTTGTATAGTTACTAATTGTATTAGAATAATCCAATCCAAAGAAAGTAATCCTTACAACAGAGGAGACCACGTCTGCTTTCCTATCTAGAGTGCTTTGTTCAAAGGCCTGTACCTAGTAAACTCTAGACAAACATCTCTTGATGCTGAAGGGAGCAACATGGTATCATAGAACAAGTCAGGTCTTAAGGTCCTGAGTAATGAATGGTTCCAGCCCAAACTAGCTCAGTTTTGGCAAGTTAACTCACCTTCCTGAGACTCAACTTCCCAGTTTACAGAAAAGAAATAATAAAAATGAAATTTAAGGTATGCCCTAGCCTACGTCACAAGGCTCAGAGGGGATCGAATGAAGCAGTTGTATAAATGTGCTCTAAAACCATATAAGGAATTTCTTTGATAAGCTTTGTTCCTTGGAAGCACTCCATAAACTGGGAGAGTGGATACCTCTGAGGGCTGAGTGCTTGGGGATGACTTCATGGGTGAAGGGGACAAAGGAAGCTATAGTCTTTTGGATTCTAGAAGCCTTAAACTGGTCAATTCTCACTTTATGGTAGGTTATCATGTTTGAAAGCCTGGGGTAGGAAATGAAGGATGGGATACAAAATTCTCTCCAGCCTTGCTCACCTCACTTCCTATGAGCTTTGTCTCTTTCCTTCTCTGCTCAGCAATCCACACATAAGGAGTGATATTTCCTAGGAGCAAGGTAGCATGGTAGTCAAAAACCAGGTCTGGGTTGTAATTCCTATTATTAAGACTCTTTCTTTCTTTCTTTTATTCTAAACCTGTTTCCTTGGTAGCAAATAAGGAGATGATAATAGTACCAACCTCAGAGGGTAATTGTAATTTTTTATATAAGGTATTTTTTATATAAGGTAATTCCTATAAAGAGCTTAGTCCAATGGCTGGAAAATACACATCAGTAATTGTTAATATACATGTATGGTTATGATTACTGTACAGTTCCTGATTTTTTTCTACCAGCCTCATCCCCAAATATACTTGGCAGTTAAAGTTCAATATCCTAGAAAGAGATTTTCATTCCTTGGGAAAGGTTAGTAAAATCAACAAACCAAGAGTTGCTAAAATGTTATAAGGCAAGAAGTCAGATGCATCACCCTCTTTGGATTCGGGTTTTTCCCAATAATCTAAATTGAAAAACATAAATTAGAGCAAAGATAATCTGCTTCATAAATGACAGAAATTTTTCATCTATAGCCCCTTTGAGGGAGGCTATCACTATAATTTGTTATTGCTTTAAATTTCCAGCCTTACAGGATCCCAAAGTCAACCCCCAAGCATCCCCTGAACCAAAGCACACTTTAAATAATTACAATCGTCTAAATTTTCCTTATTCAACCTCCAAACGAGCAGAAGTGAAAAAAGAAGGAACTTCAGCAAAATGTCTATTAGTATTATTTCTTTCCTTTCTGGGTATAGAGGTTTGAGGAAAATTTCTTAAATTTTCAGGTGGAGTGGAAGGAGAAGTAAAGAGAGGCTAAAAAGCATTTCTTAGATTTCTAGAAGTAGTAATGGAAAATCCCCACCCTAGAAGCTTGCTTTTCCCTAGAAAAAAAATACTCCTCAACTTCCCTGGGAAACCCCCCAGCAGACAGATGTCAGTCATTCCATACTCCATTTTGCTGGGTGGACTCGCTGGAGCTTAAAGAAGGGGAAGTAAATTCAAGCATACTTCCTGGTAACCTCTACCCAAGGGTCAAATTTCACCAAGATCAATTAAAAATGACCATTTGAAAAACCTGTGGGCAGCCATTTTGTCTAAAGGAAGCTGCCCAGTCCCAAGGTTAAGTCATTCTAGATACTTCTTGCTTATGTATGATATTTCTTTGAAATAAGCAACATTGTGAAAAAGATTACAGAAGAAAGTGAAGTATTCTGTAGTGAAGTTGAAGCAGACATTACAGTTCTGTCCCACAAGAAACTTACCCACGACTTACCCTCAGGCAGTACAGTAGTAAAAGGTTGGAAATCCCAGAGCAGCAATTTGGAAATCCCACCTGCTTCATATTTACCTGAGCATTTTAAGGTGGTATAGACCCTTGTCCTCTTTGTATAGATTATCTTTCAATAAACTTGTTCCCTTTGTGGGTGGCATTTCTTGTGTTATTCCTCTTGCTTTTCTCCCCTTTCTATTTCATAATTACTTTCATCCCTCTCTGACACTTGAGTAGAGAAAAATTTTAACTAAGAGAAAATACTGTGATAACCTTCAAGCTATAAACACAGGTTTTAGTCTTATGTGGGAGGATAGCCACTTCCCTTCTCAAACTGGCTATGTCTGAATTGATTTGCCACTCTGTTGTACAATAGATCACCAGAACTTATTTCTCAGATAAAGCTTTGAATCCTGTCTTTACCAGAGAGTAGCTACTTTACCCCTTTAAACTTTAATTTCCTCATCTCTAGAGTTGAGACTACAAGAACATCCACGTCAGAGGGATGTTATAAGGGTCACAAGTTTTTATGAAGACTCAGTAAATCCTAACTCGTACTACATTATTTTATTGAGGTCTCATGGAAGGAGATATCTGAGAGGAGGAAGATGAAATAGAAATACTTAACATTTTATGACAACTTTAATGTGATCTCGGCATTTCCTAAAATATATGCTTGTGTAACTTCAGTTTCCCCAAGATGCTATGCTTTGGAGAGAGTCAGGCAAGAAATTGTCATCCTGAGCTGCAATATCCTACTTTCTGGCCCCAAATCCTTATCCATCCTGTAGTTCTCACTATATCATCTCTTTAACCTCATTAGGGCCACTCTATGTCCTGTGCTTTAGATCCCATATTCTCCCACCTTCCCAGAAACTTTGCAGGTATTAGTTATCCCTTCCTTCCTCTCAACCCCATCTGATCAGTATTTAAGTGTTAGACGACTTTGGGCCTTTCCGTATAAAAATAATAATAAAATGAAAAGGGCCATATTGTCCCTCCAGCTACCACTCCATTTCTCTCTTTTCCTTCAAAGCCCATCTTTGAACAAATTACATACTCATTGCTGCCATTTTTGATCCCTGATGCATGATTTAGCTAATTACAATCTGGCCTCCAGCCCCAACGTTCCACCAGAGTCCTGACAAGGATCTCTAGTGGTCTCCATGGTGTTAAATCCGAAAGATTTTTTCAGCCTTCATCTCATTGACTTGTCATCAACATCAGTCACAGTTCTTCTTGTTCAGTCTTCCTTGGCTCAGTAAATCCTAACTCCTACTACATTATTTTATTTACTTTGTCTTAATTTTCCTTCCACCTCTCTGGATGCTCCTCCTTTGTCTCCATTTCTGGCTTTCTCCTCCTCCTTCCAATAAATATTAAATGTCCCCAGCTCTCAATCCTAGACCCTCTTCTCACTTTGTGTACCCTCTTTAGGCAGTCATTATCAGTCATGACTTCAATTATGTGATACCAACTTACATCTCTAGTATTGACCATTCCTCTGTGTTCCAGACCCAGATGCCCAACTACTTATTTACTATACTATACTTCTCTTTGGGTGACATTTCTCTCCAACTTGTCCAAGACCAAGTTTGTGATCTTTCTCAGCAAACCTGTTCTTCCTTTGTTCTCTATCCCAATGAATGGTACCATTATCCATTCAGAATTTATCATCCTTGTTGTTTTTCTCTCCTTCACTCACCAGACCTAATTCATCACCAGGGCATATCTCTTTCACTTCCTAAATGTCTCTTAAAACAATCCTGGTTCCCAAACTTTACCTGTATGATGACCACTTATATACCTAATCCTGAATTGTACCCCACATCTTCAGAATAAAAAGAATTTTTTTAAAATCCTGGTTCCAATATATCCAGAGTTATCACCCTAATCTATGCTGCCATCATATTCTCTCTATTCTCCTGGGTTTCCTCTCCGTTCACTCTGCTTTCTCATCTTCCTTCCTCTACACCACAGCCAATCATGTCATGTTCGTCCTTAAAACTTGCCAGTAACTTCCAATTAATTATAGGAAAATGACCAAAACCCTTAGTATAGTATGGCACAGACTACTTTTCCAAATATCCATTTTCTCCTTCTTCACAAAAATATTTCATTATTGGGATGGCAATATATCTTTAACATATACAAAAAAGACACTTCCCAACTTCCTTTACAGAGAGGAATAACCTCTGAGATGTAAGCAGAAGTTGTTAAGTGGAGTAACTAGGAAAGTTCTTTTGGTTCTTCATGCCTGGAATATGGATGTGAGGACTGAAACTCCAGCAACCATCTTGAAACCTTGAGGGTAAAGGCTAGAACTAGAGAGGGTAAGGCAGAAAGACAAAAGAGGTCTGGGCCCTGATGACTTGGGAGAACTGACATACAGAATTTGGCTTTCTTTTTTTGTTTTGAGTCAGAGTTTCACTCTGTCGCCGGGCTGGAATGCAGTGGCACACTCACGGCCACCCCAACGTCAACCTGCTGGGCTCTGGCGATCCTTCTGCCTCAGCCTTCCAAGTAGCCAGAACTACAGGCGTGTGCTACCACGCCTGGCTAACTTTTGATTTATTGTAGAGATGAGGTCTCACCAAGTTGTCCGGGCTAGTCTCGAACCCGTGGGCTCAGGCAATCCACTCGCCTCGGCTTCCCTGTAATCCCCTGCTGGGATCACAGGCTAAACCACCAAACCCAGCTTGACTTTCTACTTCTAGGCTTCTTCTATGTAAATGAACAACATCCTCACATGGTTAAACTCACTATAGTTGGATATCTGGCACTAGAACTTTAACTCAATTTCTAATTAATACAAGATTTGTAAGAGCCTACATATTCTGGTCTCTGTTTTACCTCCCAAACGTCTTGCCTGATTCTCACCTGTATGCTCATTGGTTTGCTTTTATTTGTTCAAATGCACCATGCTGCCTTTCTGCACAGGGCTTATGTATACTCTTTTCTCTGTCTGAAATCATCCTTGTAAACTTTATAAAATTAACCAAGGAAGACAGAAGGGGGAGAAACAAAAATAAACCAAGATTGCAACACATTCAACATTCATTGTCAGCTTGCCCTCTGACCTGCTTCCTTGTATTTATATGGTGCCTATTGCCTCAGAATCACATAGACCCTTTAACTGCTCCATAGATAATAACTTGAACAGCAGAAAATGCTAAGTTTCCCATTTGAGTATTCCTTCATGTCCTGCCTACCAGTGAAACTTTTGGTGTCAGCTGATCTGAAGGGCCTCCACAAGAAACTGATTCACCAAAAAATGCAGTTGCCACATCCTGATGATTTTATCCCCCTTACAATGACCAATCAATGACCTCAATTTTCCAGCCTCTTTTCCTCCATAATCTCCTTAAAAACCTTAGCTCAGAACTCCTCGGGGTGATAGATTTGAGGGTCTCCTCCTACCTTCTCACTCAGTACCCTGCGGTCATTAAACTCTGCAGCAAATCCTGCTGTCCCAGTATATTGTTACTGCACAGCAGATCTACAAATCATTTGGTCCTATAACATGTCTATAAGTTTTTCTACCCAACCCTCCAGGCAGACCTAACTTATCTCTACTCATCCTTGAGATTTCAGTTAGAGCAGAACTTTCTTAGGGAGATCCTCTTGAATTCCCCTCTTTTCCTCTTCACTTCCTCCTCCCATCAAACTACAATAGGTTCCTTTGTTGTGTGCTATTATGGAACTATATGCTTTTGCTTCAGAATACGTTTCTTAGGTTTAGTAATTTGACATTCATTTGTGTAATTATTTGACAAATATTTACCTCCCCTATTAGATTTAAACTTCATGAAAGCAAAAACCATGTCTATTTTTGTTCAACATTTCATTTCCAGCACTTGGGACGGTTCTTGGTATATATTCTATACCTAACAGATAACAGTTAAGTGAATGAAGAGACCTCAAGGCCCTTTTTTTCATCATCCCTATTTTAGGCCTTCTCATTCTCTTTTGCCACAACCACTCTTACCAAAACTCTGAACAACCTTGTACTAACATTTATAGTGTTTTATGGCTTCAAAAATAAGTTCATACAAATTCTCTCACTTTTAGTCTCTATAACAGTTCTATAACATATGTAAATAGTGGCAAATCTTTTCTTTTTTAAATAAAATTACCTTTTGTTTTGTTTTTCTGAAATAATTCCATCCCTTTTTTATTTTGTTATAAAGATGTGGGGTACAAGTGAGGGTTAGCTACATCAGTAGGCTGCATGCAGGTGAAGTTTGAGCTGGCCCTCACACATCCTGGTAGTGGGCCAGGTACCTTTGTGTGGACCCATGCCTCCTATCCTCTTTCCTCCCTCCCCTAGCAGGGCCCAGCAACTGTTGACTCATCCCTTGTGCTCAAGTGGCTATTGTTCAGGACCCACTTGTAAGTGAGAACATGCAGTGTTCAATTCTTTGTTGCTGTATTAGATCACTTAGTATGATGGTCTCCAACTCCATCCAGTTTGCTGCAAACTCCATGATTTTGTTCTTCTTTATAGCTTTGTAATAGTCCATTGTGTATATGTACCGTATTTTCTTTACCAAGTCCACTTTCAATGGGCAGTAGGGTTGGTTTCATGTTTTTGCTATTAACAAATATTTTCCAAGCAAGACTTTCAACATAAAATCAATCGCTAAGAATCTGTTTAAATAGCCACCAGAGTTTTTTTAACTTGGTCCCTCTCATTTAAAGCTTGAGCCTTACTAGTAAATGACAATTTTAAGAATTATTCAACTGATCTGAGGTCATCCAAAATATCTATTCAAAATATATATTCAAACAAACAACAACAAAAAAGAGCAGCTAGGGAAGAAACTCTTAATATCACTATGCCTTCTCCCAAATATTGCTTTGTGTATTCAATTCAATTCTTCTGACCTTAATCTCTTAGCAAAGTGGTTCTCAGATTTAAGCATGCATCAGAATCACCTATCACCTGGAAGGCATAGATGACTGGTTTCTGATTCAGAAGGCCCAGAGTTTCTGAGGTCAGGGATAGGGGCCAAGGCTTTGCAGTTCTAATAAGATCACATGTGATGCCAATGCTATTGTTTCAGGTACACTTTGAGAACCACTGTTTTAGCAGTTCCTCAAGGAAACAGGATCTATTTCTTTAAAGGAAGCCAGCAGTGGATAAATTTGCTGTTCTGTATTTTTAACAACAGCATGTCAACTTGGGTATAATTTCTAGTTTACCAAGGGCAAAACAGTAGAATTGTGACTTTCCTGAGAGTCACTGAGCCGCTGCATGTCACCCCATGGATAATGAGAAAGAGAAGCATCTAACCTCAGTAGGTAAGTCGTGGGTGGCCGTGGGTTGCTGTGTGGCTTGCCCAAACTTCTGAACCTACCATTCTCTCAAGATGATGAGTGACAGCGCAGTTGTGTGTGCTGATGGGTAGCATGTAGTTCCGTTTCTATTTCAGCAGCTCAGATAGACCAGGCTAACAAGTACTGGTCCTCAGAACACAAACAGCACAAAGAAAGCAGGAGGGCATCTCTGACTCCACTTTGTCTCTACTGATGGCTCATGAAGTGGAATGATCCTAACCATCTACCTTCCTGTGACACTGTTGGCAATCATATCTGTGCATCTTACAGGATTCTGCCACCAAGATGCTTGTATTGTTTTATCTCCTCATTTTCATTTTCTTCCTAAAACGGTCTGGAGAAATTGATCTGTTCCTAAAGTATGGTTGTGTTTTGGGAGGCCAGGGTGGGAAGATAGCTTGAGCCTAGGACCAGCCTGGGCAACACAGAGTGACTTCATCGCTACAAAAAATTAAAATTTAAAATTTAAAAAATTAGCCAGGCATGCTGGTGTGTGCCTATAGTCCCAGCTACTAGGGAGGCTGAGGTAGGAGGATCACTTGAGCCCAGGAGGTTGAGGCTGTGGTGAGCCGTGATTATGCCACTGCAATCTAGCCTGGGCAACAGAGTGAGACCCCACCTCAAAAATAAACAAACAACAACAATAACAACAACAAAGTATAGTTGTGTCTGTTTTAATAATTGATTTCGTAAACCTGTTTTAAAAATAAGGCCTAGGGTCAAAATAAAGATCGATAAGGTTTAATTCTCTTCATTCACTCAGCAAATCTTTAGAATAGACAATAGGTACACAAAGAAGGAAAAATGTCCTCATTGCTCTAAAGGAACTTTCTGAAGCCTCGATTTCCTCACCTAAATACCTTATCTTTTGCAGTTGTTGCAGTAGTTAAATAGGATAAAACACGTTAAGTTTTTAGCAGTGTCTAGTGCACTGTAAGCACTCAATACAAGATGATTCATTAAATAAGGTAGAAAGAGGACAATACTAGTGTTTCAACTGACAGGCAAAAAGTATATTGTAGTTTTATCATGGTTTTAAATAAGAAGTACTTAAGGCGGAAAAGTGTAAATTTCGTTACATCTTCCTTTGCCAACATCACTATCCTAACATTTACTTATATTATGATCACAGGCCTCTGCTTAAGGTGAATTGCATATTACCTATGGACCAATATAAGGCATGTCTTCACAGCATTACCATCTACCACATGTATGATGACTACTACAGTCAAGTAATAATAACTGTTAACAGTTCTCCAGCCCTTGCATGTACCAAGCACTACTTGTACATGCTTTACAAGTATGATCTCACTTAACCCTCAAGACAACTCCAGGAAATTGATACTATTTTTCATGGCCCTTTTGTACATAAGAAGACAAATACCCAGAGAATTTAAGTGACACAGAAAATTTCACACTGCTCCTACTATAAGCATGTATTAATATATGTACTTTTCAGATATGTGCATGTGAATGTGTCAGGAGGAAAACTTTCAGGCATATAAAGGTTCAAAGCCTTAATTAAGAGGATGCTGGCCTTACCCGCTCCATTTCTTCCCCTCCCCCATCTAAGGGAGGTCTCAGCTTGCCAGATGGTCTACCATGCAGGGCTTGTATGCTGCAAAATGGGTAAGAAAGATGGAGGGAGGACAACTGAAGCTGCCATGACAATCCTTCTTGTCTCTGACAATTGCTGTTATGGAGTGAGAAGTGTGTCCCCATCGTAGCATGATTTGTATCTGCAAAACAGGAGCTACACTATTTGAATTCCATGCACAAGCCCTCAGTCCATTTTATCTGTGTTAATCCCATTATGCCACCCCTTCCTCTTTACCTCACTGCCTGTATTTGTGAAATATGATGAAGAAAGTGACCTACCTCACAGGGCTGTTGTTGAGGAATGACTCGTGGCTCTGAAGAAGTCATGTTGTGCAATGCAACATTCTGTTTAGTGCTTTAGTACATTTGACTTTGATTGTTCTCAAGAACTAATTTTCAAAGCAATATGACAAGATGGACAGAAATCTTTTCAGAAATGTTGGGAAAATGTATTACTAATGGCAGTCAACAGTCTTCACTTCTTCACCTAAAAACAGATGCAAATTTGACCTTTGGTCATGTAGTAAATACAGCATTTCAGAACCTGAAAAAAAAAAGAAAGAAAGAAAAAGGAAGAAAGGAAGGAAGGAAAGAAGGAGGGAAGGAAGGAAATAAAGAAGGAAAGAGATGAAGTGGGAGAGAATACGCGAAGCCACGAATCAAGGCCATGAGAGGAGTTTGGGGAGTATTGAGAGAAGTATGGGAGTTGATGGAGTGTATGTTGAAAGTGGGTGAGAGATAAGCCGGACACGATGGTTCATGCCTGTAATTCCAGCACTTTTGGCGGCCGAAGTTGGTGGATTGCTTGAGCCCAGGAGTTCAAGACCAGCCTAGGCAACATAGCAATACCTTATCTCTAAAAAAAAAAATCCAAAAAATTATCCAGGCATGATGGTGCTTGCCTGTAGTCCCAACTACTAGAGATGCTGAGTGGAATGATTGCCTGAGCCCAGGAGATCAAGGCTGTTGTGATCTGTGATCATTGTAATCATGCCACTGCACTCTAGTCTGGGTGACAGACTCTTACAAAAAAAAAAAGTAGATGAAAGATTAAAAAGGAATTCTGAGAGGTATGTAATTCTAATGTATTCTCAAAAGATAAGTAAATATCTTGAGTTCTTTCTCAAGACTATTTTGAATACCAGTTTTGGTTTCTTTGAATGAGAGACTTTGAAACTGGACCAATTGGATGGACAACTTTTAAACATTACAGGTACATATTTAAAAGATCATAATTCCTCATCTCTACAATAAATCAAAAAATTAGCCGGGCATGGTAGCACACGCCTGTAATTCCAGCTACTTGGAAGGCTGAGGCAGAAGGATCGCCGGAGCCCCAGCAGGTCGAGGCTGTGGTGGCCGGGAGCAGCCACTGCACTCCAGTCTGGGCGACAGAGTGAGACTCCAACTCAAAAAAAAAAAGGTCATAATTCCAATTTTATGTGCTTATTTGCAATATAATATGATGGTGACATCCAATTTTGTTGGGATGTTTCTTATATCATTCATGGGTCAGAACACCTAGAAATTACAATGTTCTTTGCAGAAAGCCATGGAATATTGATATGTCTAATTCCCTTATAGAATAACAAACCTCAGTTTACCAGTGAGGCTGGAGGGAGATCAATGGAATTTGAGAGCAGGAAACACCTTAAAGAGATGGAAACACTCAGGTTTGTAGAAAGGTTTACTTCTGGAAACAAAGACCGTAGTACATAAACCCTAGGCAGGTCTCTGAATCTTCATAGAAAAGAGTATGTACAATACCTTTAACAAATCAGTTGATGAAATTTTCTGTTACTATAAGTTTACTAATTCATCTGTTTTTAAACAGTAGACATCAAACTACTATGGGCACACAAGTATTAGAAAAACACTATGGGAAAATTTTTAAATTGATATTTATAATATCAGCTAAGAGTTTTTGAAAATTGGGAATAGACTGACATTAGTTTATGTTAGTTGTAGAACATTGTGGTTCTGATCACTGAAATTAGTGCTCTATGGTCGCAAAAGCTGAGAGCCACTGTTCTAAAAACGAGGATAGTTACAAAGAGATCAATTTGGAAACTGTCTGCTAAAGTATAGTATTGATGTCCCATTAATCTTACAATGTTTTGAGAGTGGGCATCTGAATTTGAAACAATAGCTAACAATTTCACTTTCAAGAATCCCTTTAGCTATTTTCCCCACAGGAATCATAATGTCTTATGATGCTGTCAATTGTAAATTGAACGTCTGAACCACATCCACACCAATATTTTTCTCATCAAAAGCTTAATGTTTTGACTAGCCTATGTAAACTACTGTGGATTTAGATTAAGTGTTTCTGTTGTTGTTGTTGTTTTTAATGAAAACAGACACTGGATTTCTGTATCTGGCAGTATGCCAAATTACATGGCCTGAAAACCTTTCTAATATAGAACACAAAGAAATTTCGGATAAACTACAAAAACATCCTTTTAAATGCATAGTTAGTGCTTGCAAAAAAAAAAAAGTAAATAAAAATATACAAGGAAATTTTCAATGCCAAACATGAAGAGGGAATTGACAACTGGAGTGATAAGCAAACCGGCTGACCCTATGGAAGTAGGTCTCAGTCATTTAAAGTCTTGTGTTTTAATGACTTTGAACCCCCAAAAATGAGACATTGAAAATAAAATCCCTGCATATAATTGAGACCTTTGGAAGTATTTATATTTGCCCACCAGCACAGGGAAACAATCTGGAAACTTCCTGATTTCAATCTAGGTATTGGTGTGGAAAAAAGAATCAAAAATAGCCGGACTCGGTGGCTCAGCCTGTAATCCCGCGCCTTGGGAGGCTGAGGTGAGTGGATTGCCTGAGCCCGCAGGTTCGAGACCCACCTGGGCAGGCGAGACCTCATCTCTACAATAAGTCAAAAAATTAGCCGGGTGTGGTAGCGCGCACCTGTAGTTCCAGCTACTTGGAAGGCTGAGGCGGAAGGATCACCAGAGCCCAGCGGGTCGAGGCTGCGGTGGCCGGGAGCGGCCACTGCACTCCAGTCTAGGCGGCGGAGTGAGACTCCAAATCAAAAAAAAAAAAAAAAAAAGAATCAAAAATCATCCATCATGACCAGGTAGGCTTCATCTCTGGGATGCAAGGCTGGTTCAACATTTGTAAGACCATAAATGTAATTAAATACATCAACAGATGTCAAAACAAAAACCACATGATTATATCATTAGATGCAGAAAAAGTTTTTGATAAAATCCAGCACCCCTTCTTGATAAAAACCCTTGAACATCTAGGCATA
>CAUYQG010043415.1:0-17101 GCA_963574415.1 Tarsius wallacei | reverse complement strand
TGCTCACTGCCACTCCAGCGTTGACCTGCTGGGCTCCAGCGATCCTTCCACCTCAGCCTTCTAAGTAGCTGGAACTACAGGTGTGTGCTACCACGTGTGGTTAATTTTTTATTTATTGTAGAGATGAGGTCTTGCCAAGTTGCCCAGGCTGGTCTCGAACTCGCAGGCTCAGGCAATCCACTCACCTCGACCTCCCACAAGTGCTGGGATTATAGGCTGAGCCACCAAGCCCAGCTGACTTTCATCTTTAACACACTTTTTGTTCATACTATGTATTCTAACCAACCAGCCCGATTTCTATGTTGGGGGCATGCCCTATGCTTTCTCATTCTGAATCAATGCCTTATCTGCCCAATTTTTCCACTTGATGAATATTCATATCTCCTTTCTGAGTGTTTTTTCTAGTTCTCCCAGGATAAATTATAAGTTACATGTTTATCCTATATTCCCACAGAATTCAGTCTTTCCCCCTTATATGCCTTAATACAATTTGTTCCTGTTTACTTTCTACTGTCCCTTCTAGGCTGTACATTATGTGAATTTGCCATTATATGCCCCTCCCAACTTTTTTTATTACTGGGCATATTATAGGCAACTGATATTTGTGGAATGAATAAATAAATATGCAAATGAATGTTGATTTATTTCTAATCCTTCAATTGACTTCTATATTTTTCCTTTGAATCTTTATAGCAATTCTGTGCCCACTTTATTTTATTATACTTTGAATTCATTATTTGTGAACTGAACCTACTGTCACTAATATCACCTCTGCAAAGTAAGTCACATCCCAGAAGAATGCAATTCTATTGAGCTGTTGCGTGAATTTTTGCAAACAGATCTTTTTCCAATCGATATCAGAATTAATGAAATTTCACAGGGAAGGCAAAAGGTCAAGCACTGATCACACATTACTGATCACAGCATCTGCTGATGTTGTCTAGAATTTAAATATGTAGACTTCTTTCTATTAACATGCTTGAGAGGATACAGAGAAAAAAAAATTTCACATTCATGTTTGGAAAGCCAAATATAATCTTTTTAGAAACGCTTACATATCAGAATGGAAACAGGATATTTCTGAGGTTGTTCTTCTTTTGTATAATGCATATCTGTTTAGGTACATAACAGTTGAAATTTGAAATGTCAGTTTTTATTAATGAAAGAAATAGAGTAGCAGACTTGATGAAGACTGACCTGATCTGCACTTCAAATGACTGGTTAGGTACACTGAAAGGAATTTATTCCACAAATGTAATCTATTCTGAAGATAGCTGTGGTTCCTCTAAGGTATTATAGGGTAATATTGAGGTTTTGTTTAAGATAATGAGTCAGTTATTAAGAATCCAAGTCTCTGAACTGAGTGTAATAGCAACTAGCTAAGCTACATTTTAGAGAACAAGAAAGAAATTGGTCATAAAGAGGAAGCAATTACTCTTTTTTGGTGTATTGCCCATTCTCATTCCAACTGTTTAAGTGAAGATTGTCAGACCAATCTTTTCCTTGCTGTATACCTATGGCTTAAATGTTACATAATATTTTTCAAATGAGACACCCCTGGAAACATAATTTGAACTGATATGATTTTTGGCTATAAAATATCCTCTTGATTTTAGAGAAGCAAGAGTTTAGAAGTCAGAATGAAAAGTAAAGAAAAAAATGATTAAATAGGATTTCTATAGAATATTGGCCAGACTATAAACAGCATTTATTATAACCATGGGTCTATATTTCTATCTTCTGCTAGACTTAGAGCTATTTAAAAGCAAATTGTTAAACCTCTTTCCATCTCAGGTCCTGTTTGCTCAAAGACAGAGGAATAAATCAATAAATGTGTACTCTTATTAAGTGTATTAACATTACAGAAAAAGAGTATTATATTAATAATCAGATATAAGAGAAAATCAGGATATTTTTGGCCTATCCTTACATCCGTACCACAAACTCATTCTTTCAAAAAAGGCATTCCCTAATGTCATTCCATAGATTATACAAGACTGACTCAAAGACAGAGGAGTAAATCAATAAACGTGTACTTTTATTAAGTGTGTTAACATTACAGAAAAAGGGTATTATATTCATAATCAGATATAAGAGAAAATCAGGATACTTTTGGTCTATCCTTACATCAGTACCACAAACTCACTCTTTCAAAAGAAGCATTCCCTAATGTCATTCCATAGATTATACAAGACTGACTAGATGTGAGACTAAAAGGTATGAAATTTTAGAGTTTTAAATAAGTGGATGAAAATCATACTTTTCATTTAGCACAGGTAAACTTCTCATACCACACTTCACTTAATCCAAACCCATATTTAAAACACAGCAGTGCAATTGAAGAGTGGTAACTAAATGCATATATAATTTGGCAAAACTTAGCACAAGCCTTAGTAGACTATTGCATGTTCCAGCCTTGTTCTTTATGGTTAGTAAAAAATAAAAGCAACAGCAATCAAAAAGGCTATATTTTACATCTCTTATCTAAATTCCTGTTTATTGTTTCACCTTTTTATTATTGTTTTATTATTTATTTTATTTTCAATTCAAGGAGTACATATGCAAGTTTGACACATGGGTATATTGCGAGATGGTGAGGTTTAGGCTTCTTTTAAGTCCATCATTCAAATGGTGAGCCAAGTACCCAATGGTGAAAATGTAAAATAGTTCAGTCCCTAGGGAAAGCAGTTTTGAGATTTCTTAAAGAACAAACAAAAGAGTTACCATTCATCCAGCAATTCCATTTCTGGGTGTATATGCAAAAGAGCATAAATCATTCTACCAGAAAGACACTTATATTCATATGTTTATCATAACACTTCACAATAGCAAAACTATGGAACCAATCTAGGTGCTCAGTGGTGGAGTTGATAAAGAAAAAGTGTTAAATACACACCTATGGGATACTATGCAGGCATAATGAAGAATGGAATTATTTGCAGCAAAGTGAATGCAGCTATAGGCCATTATTCTAAGCAAATTAATACAAAAACAGAAAACTGAATACTGTATGCTCTCACTTATAAGTGGGAGCTAAACACTGAGTACACACACGGACAGAAAAATGGGAACAGACATTGGGTATTACTAAAAAGGGGAGGAAGGGGGGCAGATAATTTTTAAAAACTACCCATTGGGTACCATGTGCACCATTTGAGTGATGGGCCATTTTTCATTTATATATATATATACATATATATATATATGGTTTTTCATATATATATGAGAGAGAGAGAAGATTGATTAATCATGCCTATCTTTCATCGACCAAATAATCCCATTGGTTTTAACTTCATTACTATGAAATTTTGGTAAATAAATGTGACTACACAAAAATGAAGGCTTTCCCCATGGCATTACATAATTTTTGACTTTATTTTATAATAAATATGTGGGGTACAAATCAGGATTAGGTACACAAGTAGTCAATGTACAGGTGAAGTTTGGGTCTCCAACTAGTCCTCACTTCCTCTGGTTTAGGATCAGGTACCTTTAGTGATGTTACGTGCCCCCACCTTCCGCTTGTTCATTTGAGTTTCTTGTAGATCTTGGATGTTAGGCCTTTGTCAGATTATACAGTTAGCAAATGCCCCCCCCCCGCCCCATTCTGTGGGTTGTCATCCTGCTCTCTTGATGGTTTATTTTGCTGTGCAAAAACTTTTCAGTTTGATGAGGTCCCACTTGTCTATCTTATCTTTTATGGCACACCCCATGGCACTATACATTTTTAAAAAATACTTGTAGTGCCAGGACACTGATCAGCTGAAAACAACATAGTCTCAGCATAATGATCACAGTTTGAAGACTCTAGTGATTGTTTCTGTCATTCTTTTAGTTTTAATCTTCCAGATTCTACCACATAGGACAACAAATTACATTCTAACACTATGTCCAAGGAAAATAATTGGATTGCCCTTTTTTCTTGAATTGGGAAACACTATTGAGCACTTCATTGTGATTAACAATCTACTGACTCTGCAATCATTTTTTTTTCAATTACTGTAAAACTTTTTTTTTTTCAGTTGGAGTCTCACTCTGTCACCCAGACCGGAGTGCAGTGGCACCCTCCCGGTCACTGCAGCCTCAACCTGCTGGGCTCCGACGATCCTTCCGCCTCAGCCTTCCAAGTAGCTGGAACTACAGGCGTGCGCTACCATACCCAGCTAATTTTTGATTTATTGTAGAGATGAGGTCTCACCAAGTTGCCCAGGCGGGTCTCGAACCCGTGGGCTCAGGCAATACATTCACCTTAGCCTCTCAAAGCACGGGATTACAGGCTGAGCCAAAGAGCCCGGCTACTATAAAACTTTTATTTATTTTATCATGAAGATGTGGTGCACAGGTCAGGATCAGGCACATAAGTAATCTGCATGCAGGTGAAGTTTGGGCCTCCAACTGGTCTTCACTTCTCCTGGTTTAAGACCAGTTATGCTTTGTGTTGTTACGTCACTCCCCTCACCCCGGTAGTGTCCTGCAACTGCTGATCCCTCCCTTATGCTATTGTGATTAATGTTCAGGTCCCACTTATGAGTAAGAATGTATGGTATTCAGTTGTTTCTGTGATAAATCACTAAGTATTATTGTCTCCAACCCATTCCAATTTGCCATAAAGTCCATGATTTTTTCCTTTATGGATGCATAATATTCCATTATGTATATGTACCACAAACAACATGCTGGCATGGATGTGGAGAAAAGGCAATGCTTCTACACTGTTGGTGGGAGTGCAAATTAGTCCAACCTCTACAGATAATAGTGTGGTGATTTCTAAAGGAACTAAAAGTTGAACTTCTATGCAAAGATCCAGCAATTCCCCTTCTGGAATAATACCTGGAGCAACACAAACCATTGTACAAAAAGACACCCACACACGCATGTTTATTGCTGCACTATTCACAATGATCTTGCAGTCTTTTATTGAGTCCCCATAATCTTCTCTAGGACTAGGACCCAGGGTACTTGCTGAAGAATTTTAATTATAGGATTTGTCAGACAGGAGAGTTGCTATATGACAGAGGCTTTTAACTTACTTATATGTAAAGTGTAATGTATCTAAAAAGCTATGGGTATGAGGAAGTATTTTTTAGCCCATTTTTAAAGGAGTTCACAAAGAAAATATTAAGAATTCTTTCTTTGAGGACACAAAAAAAATTCCACAGTCTTTCACATTGCTTATATAGCATGGAGAAGAAAAAGGTGCAGTGCAGGAAAATGCACCTGTCATTTGTTGAGCGCCTATAATATGCTAGTTTTGATATTATACATACAATGCCTTCTTATGTAATGACAATATATAATAAATACTATTACTTTTATTTTATGCTTGTGGAAAAAGGGGGCAAAGATAGGTAAAGTAACTTGCCTGATATCACACAACTTATAAATGATGGAGCCAAGACTCAAATTAATATTTTTTTCACATAAATGTACATGCTCTTTCCACTGTGCAATATAAACTGTGAGATTGATTGTGGCTAGAGCAGGCCAATAAAGTCACTCAACACTATGTTTAGGCCGTTTTCTATCATGTTTCAGGATATTCCTTTTTAAGTCATTTAAACTAAACAGAACAAACTGCTGCTTGTGTTTATCTACGTATTTAGTATGTTGAAGAAACTTCTATGTCTTACTTCAAGTAAGACCACTTTTTAAGTTTGACTATTGATTTTCTTTAAAAGCAAACAATACCATCAGACCAGTTTTTCCTTTCCAGAGAGTGGGTCTTTGGGGGAATAACGTACTAGCACTATACATAGACCATAGCAAAGGGGACACATAAAAGTTGATATTTTCTTTTTATTACTTGAGAAAAGTGCACAGTGGCAATTAAAGTGCCTGAATGTCTGAGCTCAAATCTATTTATTGTGACCGATAATGGGCACAATGAGAAGATGTGCTCTATTCCAAGAGTAGAGGAGGCTTTAATAGCTTTTTAAGTAAAAACAAATAGTAAGAAAAGGCATGCAGGAGAGCTCCCCTTTGGAGGTACAGGGGATGTACAAATCACATTATTTGCTAATAGGGTTTTTGTGGCTGCCTCCCACTCATCACTTTGATCTGCTTGTGGCTTCCCACATATCTCTCAGAAGTCTGCCTCCTGGGTAGTTGTCAGCAGGGCATCCATCTGTTTCGTGGCTTCTCTTGAAACTGAGTCAAAAAGATCACATAAAATGCTATTGGATATTTCCATGCCATATTAAGGAATGAAATAAATACTATATAATGATGATATATGTTTCAATCTTGTTTTATGCATTAGTTACTGTCTTGAAAGGGTGACTGCAAAGTACTTATTTGTATGGCTAGGTAAAACAAAGCTGTATTTAGGCAATCCACATGACTCCAAATTCCAAGCCGTCTGCCATTGCTACATTGTTTTTATTTGTGTTACTCAGCAAGCCCCTAATGGTGGGAAAATGGGATTAGTGAAAGAGTGAACAGAAATGGCTAGTAGATGGAGGAAAGGCAATCTGAAAACTGTGCTCTGTTAGCCTCTGCTTTCACATGCATTGCAAAGATACATTAAACTACTTCATTAAGGGAATCAGAGGACCGCTTCCAACTTCATGTAAACACAGCAACCAATTAATTTGGAAGCAGAAATGGGCTATTGGTTAGTGTCGACTTTGTATCCACCTAGTATTTGGTGGTTCTCAGTCTTGGCTACACATTAAAAGTACTGAGGAAATTTTTAAAATCCTGAGTTCTGGGCCATATAAAGACAAATTCAATCAGCATCTCTGGAGATGGAACTCAGGCATCAATATCTCTTGGCTTTCCAGAAGATTCTAATGAGCAGCCAAGAATGGGACCTACTGACCTGAGACCCACTGTCAGCATCAATGTGAATAGTATCTTAAGAAACCTGGGCTCATGTGACTCAGTCTCAGAACAATATTATGTTCGAGGAAAAGATATCAGTAGCCAGCAGTAACAAAAGGAAATTTTATTGTTTATGCATATATCTAAAGGTCATTATGGGGGATGAAAATATGTCGTTTCTTTTAAAAATTTTAGAAGTGTACCTTTTCTATATATTCCCTCATGTTACAAAACTTATCAGAAACATTTTCATATCCTCAACAAAATTACCCTTTCTAACCTCAGTCCTTTGGATTTTCTATTTTCTTTCTACCTCTTTCATCTTTGTTTCTCACCATTTCCTTTTGTTTAGTATTTTATGTAGATTGACATACCTACTAAAGAGGAATACATCCCCCCAGGGGAGAGGAAGTGAAAAATAGGAGAAATTGGACTGCAGTCTTATTTTTTTGCCAAGTTAGAGTGAGGGAACTTGCTTTATATTTTTTTGACATGTGTAGTTTGTTGCATGTCTACATTGCACAATGGTGAGGTTTGGGCTTCTACTGAACCTGTCACCTAAATGGTGAGAATGGTACACAATGGTTAGTTTTATAATCCTTACTCCTCTTTCTTCTCATCTTTAGGAGTTCCCAGTGACTGTTTCCATCTTTATGTCTGTGTGTAACCAGTATTTTGCTCCCACTTATAAGTGAGGACATGCGAGAGACCATTTTAACACTCCCACATTGCCATGGCCAATGTGTCCTCAAACATTTTTGTCCATTCTAATACTTTTTCTCAAGAGGTACAACATATATTTCTGTTCCCTAAGAAAGTCCTTCGAATAGTCCCAGTCAGGATATCCCTCTCAAGGGCTTCTGGAGAGGCTGGCAGAAGCTTTCAGATGAAACCTAGTGATCCCATTTCAGTCCCTCCACAAAATCTTGGCGCTGAGAAAGTGATGCTTTATTAGAACGCAGCATTAACCTGCAAAACCCTGACAATGTTGAACTCCACTTGAGCTCTATGCTCCCGGAAAGAAACTATGGTTGAGAAATCCCCCTACCTTGTTTCTGAGAAGCATCTAACGCAAAGGGCCACATTGCCTCACAAATTCAGAAGACGTCCTTCTACCTTTCAGATAAGACTAAATGTCCACTCTTTGTCATGGCTACTTTGTTTATCTGTAAAACTCTAAGCTCTTTTTCTTTCTTTTAAGAGATTTTTCTGAATTGATGAGCATACTCCAATTCCAATAGCCTTAATACATTTATATTATTATCTATTACATTTTGTTTTTCATATTCTTTACTTCAATAAATATCTTTTGTGAGGTAGAGAAAACAGTGCATAGGGAATATGAGTCACTAGATGTACCCATTTTCCCAGGCTGAGCCAATAATAACCTCATTTTTAAATTTTTTTTTTAATTTTGGAATAATTGTAGCTTTAGAAAAGATTTATAAAGATAGGACAGAGAGCTTCTTTACCCTCACCCACATTCCCTCATTGTTAACTTACATTACCATAATATATTAGTCAAAATGAAGAAATTGACATTGATACATTACTATTAACTAAACCTCACAATCATTTTTAAAATTTCATCAGTTTCCACTGAGAAACTGCCTGCTATAGCAGCCACCCCTCAAATAAGAATCATAATGACAGCTTGATCATTAAAAAAAAAAAAGAAAAAAAAAGCAGCAGCATCAACCCTCACCAGAACATGGTCAGCCATAGAAAACCCTCCACCTCTAATGCTGAATAATCCTTCCACTTTTGAAATGTCCCCAAATTGCTCACTTCCCCCCTTGCAGCCACCAACGTTGGCCAAATGTACCCGAAGACAATGTATAAAATCTCTTTATTTCCAAAATTTCACATTTAAAAAATGCTTGCCAATTTGTGATTGTCTCATTATTTTCTCTTTTTATTCTTTCAAATTTATTCTCCTTTCTAAAATGCTTAAACCCATGCTAAAATGAAAATGATGACAATGTTCTCTTGCTACAAGTTTATAAATTTTGTCTCAGACTTACTTTTGCCTTTGGCAATATTAATGTTCTTTCTATATTTATGTTGCTTGGAGTTTACTGTGTTTTTGCATCTAAGAATTAATATATTTTCATCAATTATGAAAATGTTTGATATTATAATTGCACATTTTCCCATTCATTCTCTTGTCTTTTTATGGGATATTAATTAAACACAAATTATACTGTTTTTGTTTTTCAAGGTCTTGGATACTTTTACTATATTAATTTCATTTCTCTTACTTGCTTTAGTTTGTTCAATTTGAGTTCACTGATTTGTTTTCTGCTGTGCCCAGCCTGATTTTGAGTGCTTTCAATAAATTATTTCAGAGTTTGAATTTTCAGTTCTGGAATTTTTATTTTTTTTAAACCTTCTAGTTTTCTGTCTAAATTCATCAGTTTACATTTTTGCACAATTTATTATACTATGTTTAACTCATATATAAAAGTGATTTAAAGTCTTTTAAAGTGCTGCTAAGTTATCTGGGACTGTTTTATTAGTTCGTTGTTGTCGAAAGGTCACATCTTTCTGCTTATTTGCA
Organism: Tarsius wallacei; assembly: GCA_963574415.1. NCBI lineage: Eukaryota > Metazoa > Chordata > Mammalia > Primates > Tarsiidae > Tarsius > Tarsius wallacei. The sequence goes on along the minus strand of CAUYQG010043415.1, from coordinate 7,719 downwards.
TATGCTTTACTTTTGATGGTATATTGGACAGTATAGAAGGTGTGTTGTGGAATTTATCCTTGATTATCTCATCTTGTTCTGTGTTATGTTGATTTTTGTCCTGACAAGCAATTATATCATCAAAGGGTATTCCTAACCTTGCTGAGTCTTGGTTTGAGGATTCTTTTGCCTTGGTCCTTAGTTCTGTGACATAGCCCTAACCCTAGAGTATGATGGTTTTTATATAGCCTAAGCTGAATGCCTGGAGAGTTGAGAAATGTTTTCATTTTATACCTTCTCAGATTTTTCTTTCATTTTAAGCCCTCTAGAAGTTGCCATTTGCCAGAACTCAGAGAGTTATGCCCTGGAATTGTATAGCTTAGTGTTCATACAGGGACCAGAAGGAAACCCCAAATGCAGATTTTAAGATCTTTCTTTTTTAAAATTAAAAAATATATATATTTTAAAGATATGGGGTACAATTCAGGATTAGGTAGATAAGTGGTCATCGTATATAACATCAGTAAGGGTACCTGCTCTCAAACCAGGCAAAGTGGGGACCAAAGAGCTTCTTTCTTTGTAGTAACTTCCCTTGCACATTCCAATTTCCTTTTCTGGCCTCAATTTGAGCTTCTCCTGTCTAGGTTATATTTCTTTTGCCAATGGTCATCAGTGGTGTTTCTTTGGACTCCAATTCTTTATTTCATAGGTTGGAAATCATCTCCAGGCAGGAAACAAGGCTGAATGCAGACCACAACATTAGGTTTTTCCTCTCTTAAGAATATTAGTCTTGATTAGTCTGCTGTGCAATAGCTGAAAAAAGGTTGTGATATACTTTGTCCAGTATCATGCCTGTACATAGTGTGAGGATAAATCCAACACCATGACAGTTAAAATCACAATATTCTTTCTCTACATTTTAATGGAGCATTAATTTGCTTATACACATTGTACTGTTATAATTGTTTTATGACTTTTAAAAACAAATGTCCATGTAAAAGATTTGTTTTGGTCTCTGTTAACAATGCTGTCTTTTAAAATCTGAAATTAATCATGAAAAATAGGTGTTGTTTTCTGCATGCATGGATTTATTTGAATATCTATGAACATTACTTCAGTTCCATACGATTTTCTTCAAATCTATCTTTATTGTAGATTCTGTTAAATTATTCAGACTTCTATCTTGAGAAAAAACTTTTTTTTTATGTTTCTTCTCTTTTAGCTTCTTTCTTATTGATTACCTTTTCTCATTATTTATTGATTCTTGGGGAATTTTTAAGTTATCAAATATTTTCTTTTTTTTTTTTTTTTGAGTTGGACTCTCACTCTGTCGCCCAGACTGGGGTGCAGTAGCCGCTCCCGGCCACCGCAGCCTCGACCTGCTGGACTCCGGCGATCCTTCCGCCTCAGCCTTCCAACTAGCTGGAACTACAGGCGTGTGCTACCACGCCCAGCTAATTTCTTTTTTATTTATTGTAGAGATGAGGTCTCGCCAAGTTGCCCAGACAGGTTTCGAACCTGCGGACTCAGGCAAATCCACTCACCTCAGCCTCCCAAAGTGTGGAATTACAGGCTAAGCCACCAAGCCAGGTTCAATTTTTTTTTTCTAATTCATTCTACAATGAATTTTAATTTTGTTTTGAAATTTGTGTTTTCCTATAGCTTTGCATTTTTTTTTTTTTTTTAGTTGGAATCTTACTCTGTCACACAGACTGGAGTGCAGTGGCCACTCCCGGTCACTACAGGCTCGACCTGCTGGGCTCTGGCGATCCTTCCGCCTCAGCCTTCCAAGTAGCTGGAACTACAGGCGTGCGCTACCACACCAAGCTAATTTTTGATTTATTGTAGAGATGAGGTCTCACCAAGTTGCCCAGGTGGGTCTCGAACCTGCAGGCTCAGGCAATCCACTCACCTCAGCCTCCCAAACGCTGGGATTACAGGCTGAGCCACCAAGTCCGGCGCTTTGCATTCTTACCAACTGTCTTCTTTTGTGCCCTTGCCTTGATCCTAGACTTTTCTTTATAAATATCTGCCCTATTTTTAAGAAGCCACATCTTCTTAAACTTGATTGAAGATATAAAAGATAAAACAAAGTGTATTGTCATCATTAATAATTTAAGTATAATTCCTAGAGTATGTTTTTTTTGTGTGCTTTTAAATCATTTTTTTTTCTGGAATTAAAGTAATTTTCATGGATCACATTGTTTTGTGCTGTATTGCTTCTGCATTTCTGTTTTGGCTTCCTACAGCCACTGTAACAAAGTACCCCAAGTTGAGCATCTTGACACAACATAAGTTTTTCCCCCTTACAGCTCTGAAAGTGAAAAGTCCAAAATTAAGGTATCAGTAAGACCAGCTTCTTCTGAGACTCAATAGTTGCTGACAATCCTTGATGTTCTCTGGTCTGTGGCTGCTTCACTCTAGTCTCTGTCTCTATTATCACATGATGTTCTTCCCATGTGACTTGTAAGAATGTAGCTATACCAGCTTGAGGACCCACACTATTCCATCATGACCTTATCTTAATTAAATACCTCTGCAATGTCAGTATTTACAAATAAACTCACATGCTGCTTAGGTCAGTACTTTAAGATTTCTCTTCTTTTTTGGGGGGGTGTGTGGACACAATTAAACCCATAACAACTTTCAAATAAGGAGAAATTTTTCAAGATATGGTTTTGTTAGAGACAGGATAAATAGCATGCATTCTTGCATTTGAACACAGGACACTTGGAAGAATTGCAAGATAGTTTCAAAAGAAACAACATAATAAACTCTTGTTCTTTTATTATGCAGCCAATCAATACAATTCTGAATAACGTAAGCTAAAAAAAAGAGGAACGTTTATATACATATATTATAGTATATTTTTATTTCCCAAACACCTCGTTTAATCGATTTTTTGTATTTAAAATACTGACAACCCCATAGCTAAGTGTTGCCAGAGTTTTTCAAATCTTCACCTGGAGGGCAAGTTAATGAGAACAGCTTGTTCCTAAATCAATTATTAGCACCTATCAGGCATTCATCTATTGCAGTTTCTCTTGATTGAGATATAGTTTTTTTCCTCTCTTCTTATGTTTGAACTGTTGGTATACAGACATGACTGTTAATTCCTGAGTGCATCATTTGCATGACTCTTTCTCTATCTACCTTTACATCTGATATGTTAGCAGTACACCTACCAACATGGAATATGCGCCCACAATTCTCTTCATCTTTGTATGTGTTTGAGTTTCAGTCTTTTAATCCATGTAAGGAAGGTCTTGGACACAGAAGTATATCTCCAGATGTTGTTAAAAGCCCTTCTGGTTTTCTTAGACACTTTGGTGAAAATTGTACTGCTAGCAAATGCCATAAATAGCTGGAATTTAGATATACATACATAAGTAGAAATATATATATAATAAAATTTACATCTATGTACATAATTACACACAATTATATAAATAATATTAAATTTAGAAATATATAATTTTTCTTAATTCAAATAAGGTTAATTAAATATAGTTACAGAATCATTAAGACATATTTATTTAAATATCACACGTAACTTTTCCTTTTTTGTTAGAAGGTGTCTCATTGGCTCTAAAAGATTTGTCAGGAGAATTGTTGACATTGGTAGCTTCCTTTTCAATGGAACTCTTTTATGGAATAAACAGTATAAGTAATGTTTGTGGCTTTTTACTTAACATATTATTATTACTATTACATTATATTATAATATAATATTGCATATTAATATTTTAATTAATATGCTACCATTATTAATATTGCATATTAAGTATTACTTTGAATTAGTTAAAAACCTATAGTAACTCTCCTAAAGTTTTTTAATGCATTTTTTAGCATCTAGTTCATAAAAAAACACTGAATTAGTGAAATTTTTATAGTATTGATCAACTAACAAAAGACTGTGGTTCAGTATGGCTAGTATTATTTCTGCCCTCAGAGTTGCTGTTTTCCAGTTTATTTGAAGTTTCAGAAGATATTTAGATCTGTGATACTAAAGAGAAAGTATTAAGCATTTGGTCAGAAAAACCTGGCTTGTGACCTGGTTTTGATAGTTCCTAGATAGGTGAACTTGAGAGGAAAAAAATTCTCTAAACTGGGTTTCTTCTTTGGAAAGAAGTTTAATACTGCTATCTAGAGTCGTTAGAAAAATCAAAATGACATGGCAATATGCAAGCTCTTTGTGAACTGTAAAAAGTAGATAAATGTAGGAAATATTATCTATTACAGTAGTAATGATAACAATAATCAGACAACTACATTCATTAAGCATGAAAAAAAAGCAGTTTTTGTCACCTGAAAGCAGGCTAAATGAAGTTGATATTCATAATTTTCTTAAAATGTACAACAAAATACTCCAGTTCCATAGTAGATGGAGTAAGCATCATCTCTCTTTCCCATTGAATGCCTCTCAAAACTGTGGACATAAAAGATGTAATAGTTATCTTTGGACTCTGAAAAATAAATGATAATGTGTGTACTGGGGAAGAAACCCAGAATTTGAAGCAAAATCAAACTGGTGGTGACTGTTCTTTTTTCCTCCAGTATCTCATTTTTATCCAAGGCAATATGAAACCCAAATTTCTTTATTGGCTGTAGACAGAAATAGTCCCAAGGGAAACAAACCTTTTTGTTTTGAATAACAGAAAAGTAGAGACCTTAAAGTTTGTTTTTTTTTTTTTTAAAAAAAGGAGCAAATCCTCCAGAGTTTGTTGCTATTGTTTTGTTTTCTCCTTCTACTCCCACTTCAGTCTTCAGCATATCCTAAGGTGGTTGCAGTAGCAGTAGCAGCAGCAAAATGATAGCAGTGGCAATAAGACAAGGGTTTACAACTTTGAGAGAGAATATTTTTTCTCTATGAGTGCAGAGAGAATCCTCTCTCTCTCTCTCTCTCTCTCTCATTTCTTAGTCTTAGAGACAATTACACAGTAAAAAAATTTACATCAAGTAGTGTGAAAATTGAAGGACAAATTTTATAACCAGTAAGACCAAGAAGGGGAGGAACCCTGGGAATTAGAAAATGTCAGGAAAATCATAAAGAGGAGGGATCTTAATGAATACATCCCATATGCTGTATATGAAACTCTGGACTCACCTTCAAACTTCCCATGTATGTATCTAACTTAAACAGCATATGACGAAACAGATCCCTGACCCATGTGGTACATTTACGTCATTCATATATGGCACAGATGTAAATCATATGGCAAATTCTTAAAAAAAAATTGAACTAATAGAATGTACATTAGAACTTATGGGTTGAACCTAATCGGATTCACTTCCATGTAAAATCAAGTATTTTCCTTAACAATTCAGCAATATCAAGAATGTTATAGCATAATATTAAAATGTTCAGGATACAATCTAAACATATGTGGCATACAAAGAAAAAGAAAAATATCTCAATAACTCCCAAGAGAAAAAATAACCAAGTCACATCTTGACATAAATAAGTTGTTGCAAGTATCAGATACTTTAAAGTTGCTATTATAATTATGGCTGAGAAATAAGGACAGATACTCTTGAAATGAATACAAGTAAATAAATAAGTGATAATTTAAGAACCAAATGTCAATTTTAACTGAAAAATGAAATAACAAATAAAATTTTCCTGGATGGAAAATGTTATAGAAAAATGAACAGAACCTTAGAGATCTGTGAGACAATACTAAATGTCTAACATTTATCTCATTGGACTCTAAGAAGGTGAGGAGAAAGACTGAAGTGCCTGACCAGAACGGTGGAGTAGGAGCAATACGGTCTCACTCTTCCCCACATAAAACAAAAATGAATTTTCAAAGCCAAGATTATCGTAAACAATATTCCAGAACTTAAATCTTAGACTGAGACAATCCCAGGAGGCACAGGTAAGTGAAAAAGTTTGATCAGATAAGAGAAACAGACATCTATCTGTGGTTCTCCACTAATCTGTCAGGCACTATGCATAAAAAATTATCTCTTGACTTACAGTTTTTGCACTGGAAAATGAAAGATTGAGGCAGACAGTCAGCTTCCCCACCATCTTGGGTTCCCTTGTAAAAAAACATTCCTTCCTCAACCCAAATGAAGCATCATGAATGACTGTTGGGAGAAAAAAAAACCTGAGGACAGTTAGAAACAAAGAAATCGGTGTGATTAGACCCCAGTCTATGAAATTGTACACTTTATCTCAGCCAAAGAACATGTCCAATCAGAGTGGCTATTCAGCAGCATCATGCTGTAGGAAGAATGCTGTATAGATCTCCTGGGCACATACCTTTTGCCAGGCTTCCCACGCAGCTGGGATGTTCCTTTTTGAACCTCTCCATTTAGCTATGGGAAGTTGCTACAACGATTTGCTAGAACCAAGGCAAACTTGGCATAAGATATTATCTAGTGCCAAAAAGGAGTCAGCAATCTAGGATTAAGGGGACTCAACAGGCAACAGCAAAATGTGTGCGCAAACATACTCTAAAAAGATCAAAAGAAGTCAGACTGTAAAAACCAGAGTAAATAACTATTTCTTCAGTGTGATACCATAGAACAAACGATAGCAAACGGGGAATCATGACCTTCTCAAAATGGACAAATAAGGAGCCAGTGACAAAATGGCAAAGTGTAAGCTCTCAGAATAATAATTTAAAATAGTAGTTCCTGCACAACTTCTCACTCATAAGTGGACCCTGAACAATTATCATAATATTATAAAAAAAGGTTTTGGCAGTAGTAGGAAATTGCCAGGGGAGAGAGGGGGCACACCTCATCAATAAGGGTACCTGTCTAAAACCAGGTAAACTGGAGGCCAAAATGAGGCCCAAACTTTACCCACAAAATGACTGTTTGTATACCTAACCCTGAACTGTATCCCACATATTTCAAATTAAAAAGTAAAATAAAATAAAATAAATAGTAGTTCCAAGGAAACTCAGGGAACTCTAAGAAAATACAGAAAATCAATTTGTAATTCATCAGAAAACTTAGCAAAGAGAATGAAATAAGAAAAGTAAATCAAACACAAATTCTGGAACTGAGAAATATATTTAATGAACTGGAAAACTTATTACGTGTTCTCAATAGTAGAATGGATCAAGCAGAAGAAAGAATCAATGAGCTTTAAGACAGGCTATTTAAAAATATACAGTAAAAAAAGAAAAAATAGAATAAAAAGGAATGAAGAACAACCACAGGATATAGAGAATAAGCTGAAAAGAGCAAATCTAAGAGTCATTGATATTCAAGAAGGTGGTTAAAATGAGTGAAAGGTAGAAAGCTAATTTAAATAAATAATTTAACAACTTTTTAAACCTAGAAAAAGAAAGATACAATTATCTAGGTACAGGAGTGTCAGAGATTATCAGTGTCTATTTTATTTTTTTTATTTTTATTTATTTTTTATTTTTTTGAGTTGGAGTCTCACTCCGTCGCCCAGACTGGAGTGCAGTGGCACGCTCCCAGCCACTGCAGCCTCGACCTGCTGGGCTCCAGCAATATTTCCGCCTTAGCCTTCCAAGTAGCTGGAACTACAGGCGCGCGCTACCATGGCTAATTTTTGATTTATTGTAGAGATGAGGTCTCGCCAAATTGTCCAGGCGGGTCTCGAACCCGCGGGCTCAGGCAATCCACTCACCACAGCCTCCCAAAACACGGGATTACAGGCTGAGCCACTGAGCCCGGCTCCAGTGTCTAACTAAATAAGACTACCCCAAGGCATATAATATCCAAACTCTCAAAGGTCAAAGACAAAAAAGA
>CAUYQG010043414.1:0-23816 GCA_963574415.1 Tarsius wallacei | reverse complement strand
GGTCACGAAGTCTTGGTGTTGAGAACAAAACAAGATCTCGGCTTCCTGGGGGTTAACTGAACCCTTTCCACACCAGACTACCCTGCCTTCTTGGAATTTATGACACTGTCATCCTAGGCACTGGCACACTCTGACACCCAGCGTTGCCCTCAGTTCCCTGAATTCAGTGGGAGGTCAGTATTGTTTTACAGAAGAAGAAATGGAAGTCCCAAAGGGGTTAAGGGACTTGCAAAATACTTGAGAGCACTGACTCAGAAGCTCAGGGCTAATCGCTTGATTCAGCTGTGCGTTTAAAAGTGATTTTAAAGTGGTTTTGTTTGCTTTTAAGAAAAATAGTTTTCAGAGTACACAAATGTAAAAGAGCTAAGTTTTACATTTACAAAGGGATACAAAACAGCACCGTGACGACTTTGCACATAACTTCTCTAACTTGAAATGTGTGAAGGTGCACATTTACAAAGGCCAGCATGGATATTTGTCTCAAGTTTTTGAGGAATGATGTACTTACATGAAGGAATTGACCTACGGCAGGGATCACCATTCCCGGGATGTCTTCTCTGGCCTGCAGAAAAGAGGGAAGACACACCACTCATCCCACAAGAAAGCCAGGAGGACCTGAGCCTTGAGCTCTAATATTTCCAGATGGCTAAAATTGAAAGCAGGCTTCCTCTCCATGCCTGTTCTGCCAAAGTTTTATGCAGCAGTAAATAAATGCTTATTTGCTTGTGCCACATTTTATTGAAGAATACAGAAGGATTGAGGTGACCAGATTCTCAGGAATGATTCTTTTCTCCATGTACTTTTAAGGTTGGGTACTGTTTCTGTCTTAAAACAGGAATACATAGCTCAAAACTTTAACTCAAGAACATTGTCACGTTCTGTTGGTTCTCAGGTTTTACTAGCTTTCCCAATAAGATGTGTCTAAAATTTGCAGAACATGCTCTCAAGTTGTATTTCCACAGACTGGAGGAAAAGCATGATGATGTTTCGTCCCTATAATCTTTAATATTATAATTGCATTATTGGGAGTAAGAGCTTAGTACATTATTTTTAGTGCATATAGAATAATGCATGTCTTGACAATTTGGGGATATATAACATCCTTGGAAATCTAAATGAAACTTTTGAACATGTCCATTTTTCTCCTAATTGCTAGTGTGATCATAAAGAAAACCAACTCGACAAATGGATTCAGAGTTGGTTACTTAGTTTAAAAATATCTAATTTCAGCTCATTTTCTTACCGATAATTCCCATCCCATTAATTGGTAGAAATATTTCAGCCATGCTCTTTGCTGGATAATGTTCCTGAGACTTCTCTAATAGAATAAGAATAGAGAAGAGAATTAGTCTTTTTTATTCAGAGGAGTTGGAGAGAATCTGCTCATTAAACACCCCTACTGTATGTAAAACCCGATTCTAGAATATGAGAAAATATTATAAGCTTGTTTCAGGCCACATTCTGTGCTCTACTGTTCCAACCTGTATTCAAGATGAAGACAGAATGCAATATTACTGCAGAATCATCCCCTTTTACCACGATGCCTGCTAAAAGTGAAAAATTGCTTTCCTAACCTTCAAGTGTGTGGATGATGGGTCTTATAAGGACTGTGGGCTTTTCCAGACCTGCAAGCTTGAAGTGAAGCAAGAACTCAGCATGTGCCTGAGAAGGGTGGCTGGGAAGAGCATTGATGACTCTAGAATGGAGCCATTCATGGCCTCCACTGGCAGGCAGGTAGTGGAATGGGATAGGACTACAGTCTCGGGAGAGATGAGAGACATGCTAACTTCTCCGGTTCATTTCCGCAAACATGCTAAGCGTCAGCTGCATGCTAGGTGCTGCCCTGGGCACCTCTCTTCAGTGATGAGGAAGACACAGAGACACGGCACTTGATCACAGAAAGAACAGTGCCGTTGTTCGCTTTTAGTCCTGGGTAGTCTTCCTAGCAGAGGTGACTCTTGAAAGGTGAGTGCAAGCTGGGCTGTGAGGGGTGGAAAGTCATCAGGTGGACAGCACAGAAGCAGGAAGCGTGGTATGTGCACAGGAGGTTGAGACTACGGAATATTTTAGTTACTGTGACATAAGACACAGAGGCAAAGAATGTGGGAAGTGACTGAAGAGGGAAGCAGGAGCTGGGCCTCCACCCTACGAGTAACGCAAAGAGGCGTGGAAGACTTCCATGCCCGGTCACCGTACGGCCCAATTTGCTCCTGGATGGATCCGACTGTGTTTTGTGACAGAGGATTAGAATGGGGCGATGCTAGGGGCTGGGAGACCAGCAAGAGGCTTGTTACATGAGTCCAGGCTCAAGATGGCAGCGGCACTTACCTTCACAGCACTGGTCGCTGTCAAATAATTACCCCCTCATCTGTGCATATCTGTTTAATATTGACTTTCTGATGAAGTAACACATTCCATGAAGGCAGTGGATGTGACTTCCTCACTGGGATAGCCTCCGACATATCACAGATGCCTGGTGATGGCTGATGCCTGAGTAATGGTTTGTCAACGTGGGAGCGAAAGACCCGAGTGAAAGCAATGGGAAGAAATTCAGAGGGAGGGATAGATTTAAAAACACGCACGAGGTAGGAGTGCTAGGACTTGCCAGCCTAAGTGATACTGACCTGTCGGTACTTGCATTGGTTAGATCCCCTGGCCCCCAGGACGAGGCACAGCACAGCGTTAACAATGCAAACTGCGGCTGGCTCTTAGCTCAAATCCCAGCACTCCAGCTTCCAAGCCACGTGCCCCTGGGCACATGATTTAATCCGTTCTGGGGTTTCGTGTGCTGCAGTTTGCTCAAACGCGAAACGGGAGTGAATAGAGCACCTGCCTCATCACGTTGTGCAGAAAAGCACAGGAGCTGATGCTTGTAAAGCGCTTGGAACAAAGCCTGACCGACAGCATATGCTCCAGGAAAGGCCCAGGTTAAACTCTCAAGAAGTCATTCGTCACCCGTGACTGTTTCATTGCAGGGAGTGACTTTGCTTTCAAATCTCAGCAGTGCCTCTTCGTTTGATCTGCACTCCTCTCCGAAAGGTTTTACTGTCTTTAACAAACGGCATGTCAGAAGCTCCAAGTTACATGATGAGCTGAAATTCACACCAATTGTCACCACGCAAACTGGTCTCGGAGCAGGGGCAGGGATGCTTTGATCCTCCTGGTGTGCTTCCCACTGAATCTCTCCAGGGGAGAACTCACTGCTGGCTCAGAAAAAGAGCTTGGGATCAATTTTTACTTACTTTTGAGAACATGTGGCTGGCAAATTGCGTCACGCCCAAGACCCATTCAACTAGTGCAGACAAGCCTAGTCTTACCTGGTAGGTACCAACACCAGAGCTTTAGGAAGATTCTTCAGACATGGAATTTTTTTTTTTTTTTTTTGAGTTGGAGGCTCACTCTGTCGCCCAGACGGGAGTGCAGTGGCACCCTCCCGGCCACCACAGCCTCGACCTGCCGGACTCCGGCGATCCTTCCGCCTCAGCCTTCCAAGTAGCTGGAAATACAGGCGCAGGCTACCACGCCCGGCTAATTTTTTTAATAGTCTGTTAAAGATCCATCTTCTACAAATTTAGTGAGACTACTTAATATCTAAATTTAATTTTAACCAATTTATAATTGATGATGTTTTGTCAACCAGGGATTTCTCCTTTACTTGAGATTCTAGGTTAAGTAGACTTTCATTCATTTATATCTTTAGCTAGGAGGAGTCTGTGTTCATTATCTACTCATCTTTATGTCACTTGTAGAGCATTAGAAAGAAAAGGAAATAAAATATTGGCGAGAAATAATGGAGGGAAAGAGAATGAGGGAGTAGGAGTCAAGGTTTTACAATTCAGCTATGAGGAAAATAAAGGAAATTAAATAAAAACAACACCGAGTCTTAGAAATGTCATTGAGGGCCTGTCTGAGGCAACTGGTGAGTGAGAACAGGGGGATTCTGCCGGGATGCAGCCTCCTGACATGCCAGGTCAGCACGGAGTGAAAGGGAAAACCTTTCTACTCGTGTCAGCTAGGGTGTTACATCAAGGTCATGGAAGCTTTTGCTGTAACAGTTTACTCTGGATTTCTAGGAGGCATAAAGTAAGAATTTCAATTGGATCTCAAAGGTGAGAGTCAAAACTTCATAAAATGTCTGAAAGGGATTGAATATATGGACGAGGAACCAAGCTCTAGAAAATAAATGCTCTTCTCGGGAGAATCAGGGAACATGACCAATTTTGGAAGGTTTGTTATCTGTCTACTGGAGAAGAAGAGACATTGAGAATACACTTAAAGAGGCATATAGCCGTTTGAAAGTAATTTCATGTGTTTCTTCTGAGTATTAAAAAAATGAGCATAATTTGTATGCCTTGCTGTTTGTTTTTGTGCCTGTTTTTTATTTTATATCTCTGGTGATTCATTCTTTTATTTTGCAAAGATATCTCCACTTTCAGGACTTTATCCCACACCAATACGCTAAACAATACATGAGAAAATGTCTTTCTTCATAGGTTCATTTATTCAAAAAATAATTGAACATCTCCCGTGTTCTAGACACTATTCTAGGTGCCAGGAATATAGCAGTGAACAAAAAAATAAGGTTCCTGTCCTTGAGGAGATTACACTGTAGCAGGGAGAGAAGAGGATACACAAGTGAATTAAGAAATAAATATAGTCACATGAATTTATAATATAAAGGGAATAGAGGAAGTGGGAATTGAAAACCTGTTTAGAGACATCATTTGTATACACCCATATCTGTGAGTATAGATTCACCAAAATAATAATATAGCAGCAAAACAAAGTGCTCATTGATATAGGATTGATTGAAAATTTAGGGTACAACCAGGTGGATGATGTTAATCAAATACCTGTTAAAGATGAGACGGAGATTTCTGCAGATGCTAATAAGGCAATATCTCCAGCACAGAAGGGAAAAACAAAAAATATTGCATGTTGTGTATAACATTCTCCGTTTAGTTAAAACAATCAAAAGAACATGTATGAATAGGTATACATGTGCACATGCATATCCCATCACCTGTGCATGTGTGTGTGTGTGTATCTATGTTTGCATTTCTGCTTAGAAATGTCTAGGTAGACTGGGCTCGGTGGCTTAGCCTGTAATCCCGTGCTTTGGGAGGCCGAGGTGAGTGAATTGCCTGAGCCTGCGGGTTCGAGACCCACCTGGGCAACTTGGCGAGACTCATCTCTACAATAAATTTTAAAAAATTAGCTGGGCATGGTAGCGCACACCTGTAGTTCCAGCTACTTGGAAGGCTGAGGCGGAAGGATCGCCAGAGTCCAGCAGGTCGAGACTGCGGTGGCCGGGAACGGCCACTGCACTCCAGTCTGGGCGACGGAGTGAGACTCCAACTCAAAAAAAAAAAAAAAAAGAAAGAAATCTGGTGGGCACAATTCAGCCCACAACAGGAAGATACCAAAAATATAAAAATTATTGGTAGCAATAAAATATAATACATCTATATTTAAAAAAAAAAAAAAAGAAAGAAATGTCTGGGCAGCCAGAGCAGGAAGAGTTGACAAGGACTTTTTGGGCCAAATGCAGTAAGAAGCAGCTATTCATTAAAACCCATTTGTCGTGTTTTCACTTTTTACCATATGCATTTGCTACTTTTTAAAAGCACATTGGTGTTTTAAAGTCCCACACTTGATTAAAAAGGGAGTGCTGAAATGCAGACCAAGCGAAGAGACACTCCAGCCCGGTATGTGGTCGGGTGGCCCAGAGAGAAACATGCCCTCTGGGTGAGGGAAGTGTGAGCTCAGGAGGGAACCTGCTTATCCCAGGGCCACATCCCTCCTTTGCTGCCTCATCCAGCCTAGCCCAGCACCTTGGAGCCTCAGCTCCTGTCCTCGGACAGGACGTGTCCAGACAGTCCCTCTAAGAGGCAGGAGAGGGAAGTCAGGGGAAGGAGGCAGACGCCCAGAAGCACCCAAGTCCAGAAGGAGGATGGAAAGCCGAGCTGGAGTGAGCCGCTGGGACACTGGGGGCCCAGATCTTGGCTCGTGGGGAGGGAGGCGGGCTAACCAGGTCCCACACGGGTGCAAACGAAAGCACATCTTCGGAGCAAGATGCAGCATCTGCACAGTAGCTGAAGTATCTTCCACTGTCTGCTCAAAGTTGTGCTGCTTTCTCAGCTTGGGATCCCAGTCCAGATCAAAAGCAGTACAGTCCCAGGACGCTGCCTTACAGAGGATTCAGGGTGCTCACAAAAGGAACAAAAACATAGTACGTAACAAAAAATGTGGACTCTGAGGTCAGACTTCTAGAGATCCATCATCAAGCCCCAGTTTCAGACCTTGGGCAGCTATTTAACCTGCATAATTCTCAGTTTCTTTATCTGTAAAATGGGATAATAATACTACCTACCTTATTCGGGTGCTGCTGTGAACATTGAGATAATATATACAGCGTGCCTGGTTTGTAGTGGGCACTCAACAGATGCAGTGAAAAGGAAGAGGAGGAAGGGAGAAAAGGGATGAAGAGGAGGAGGCGGGAGGAGGGGGAAGAGGATGAGGAGGTGGAGGAGGAAGGAGAGGAGGGGGGTGGCATTTTGCGCAGGCCAGACAATGTGTGCCTGATGTCCTTCCCTTGACATCAGCATCAGAGTGAACTGCACTGGCCTCTGGCCCTCAGTGATTGGCAGGAGTCAAAAGTGCTGGAAGTGTGGGTGAGTGGCAAGGAGAGAAAGCCGGCTGGAGTTCCAGCCATCTAAACCCCCAGCTGGAGCTGGCGGAATTATTATTCTCAGCTCTTTCACCCCCCCACCCTCCAGGCTCTTATATCCCCAGTCTGGGAGACACCAACCACTTAGTCGTTCTCACACATGTGGGTCTCTGTCTGTAGTTTTAGGTATTGTATCCTTCTCATCCGTGGCGATCCCGAGCAGAAAACTAGCTTGTTTTTATCATGACTAATGCTACGGGTCAGGCTTTTACTTCCTTGTTTCCTGTCTCCTATTCCTTCAGAACTGACGCTGGGAATTTTATTCCAAGGCTGCATTCTCATGCCACCATGATGCTTCAGGTGCAGGGACCTCCATACGCCCCAAGTTCAGTAACCTGACTTCCATGTATGTTAATTCTCACTTTGCGGCTGTCTGGGTATTTAGCAAGTACTCTTTTGTTTGTTGTGTCAGGATACTGGGGTAGGGTATTTTCTCAGGTTATTCACTAGTCAAGACAAAGTTTCTATAGAGTTTTAGTTAAATTGTGCATTATTTTTCTGTTGCTGCTGCAACTAATTACTACGGGCTTAGATGCTTAAAGGAGTGCAGATGTATTGTTTCCTTTTCTGTAGGTCAACTTTGGGCACTGCATGGGTCAACTGGTTCTTTGTTTGGAGGCGCATAAGGCTGATTCCAGTACCCTCAGTGAGGTGCCCCTTTCTAGAAGCTCTGCAGACAAATCTGCCTCCAGACTTCTTCGGGTTGTTGACAGGATGCATGTGGTTGCCGGCCTGAGAGGCTTCTGTGTCCTCGCTCACCGTAGCCGGGGATCATTCTCCTTTCTAGACGCTGCCCACACTCTCGCTCATGGCCCCTTGCCACCATCTTCAAAACCAGCTGTGGCCAAGCAGGCTGTTCTTCAGAGTCCTCGGACCTTTCTTGCCCCATCTCTCCTGCCTCCTTCTCGGCCTGGACTTCAGTGTCACAGCTCAAAAATTTTAATTTTGCCATATCTCAAGCTCACAAGACACAAGACACAAGACAGGAAAACTGGAGTGGTCTCCGACTCAGTGCTGCTAGCTTCTTGGCATGCTGTACACAGGAGAGAACCGAGTCTATCAGAGGTTCATCAAGTTCTGCCCACACAAAGGCCTTGGTGATGTTGTCAGGGTGCAGAGCTGGAGGCGGGGGTGGAGGAGGCATCAACACCTGTGTCATGCATCACAGCACAGCACCTGACATGCACCCTAAACAAGCCACACCCGTCTCTGTAAATCGGCCCAAATGATTGTGCCCATCAAGCTCAGAATGCTCTTCCACACTGCAGGTACTTAGAGAATTAAGCCACAATAAGAAGGTTCTCCAGTGACGCTGAGCACACATTCTTTACCGCTGCCTGTGCGGGGCTCTAGAATGCTGATACAACCAGCTGGCCACACTGCACTGGCATCTTGATTGCAGCTTTGACATTCCCAGACCCCATCCTTGGAGTCACACCCGCATTTCACCCCTTTTCCCTTTTCTTCTGTATACTCGTCCCGAAGAACACCTCCTCCTTCCTGCACTTTCTGCTATGGGGGTCTTTGGTTTTATTGTTCAGTTAGCTATGATGTCTTTCACTCACATTTCCATATGTTATAATTCCCTTAAGAGCCCATCTCAAAAGTCACTTCTTTGGGAAAGTTTGATGAAAACAATGATAACTGTAAAAAAATTTTAGATCAAAAACCAGGTCAGACACTAGCACCTTTACATGGGCCATAGAATTTGATTTTTCCAATTAACGTTACATAGCAAGTATGATTATGCCTATTTTTAAAGTGAAGACATAGACTGAAAGTGACTAACTCATCTTCTGAAGAGCAAGGTCATGTTGCAAACCCATGTTGGCTCACACCCCCTGTTTCTTAATTTGTTGTAATGCTAAGCTTCGTAGGCTTAAATCCAACCCTTTCTCCGTGGCAGATCTCAAGCTTGCTTTCTGCACAAACCTTTCAGAACTGCCCAAGCCCGTCGTCTGGATGCGATGCCTCTTTGCTCCGTGTTGGCTCCACCCCAGAGTGCTGTGACCCCTCCTCTTGTTTTATTTGCCTTCCTGTGTGAGCTGTTTGTGACGCCCCTGAAGACAGAGACCGGGTCTCATCGACTCTGTCTCACTGAAAAGACCCGGAATTCTGCCCAGGAGATGACCAGTACATAGCTGAAGGGATCCAGACCTCTGTGGGTGGATTTTAAAGAGCCTGACATAAGAACGGCTCTTGGGGGAGAATGGGGAACGAGGACTTAACTCGTGCTGAGGTTGCCTTTCATCTCCCTAATTGAGGCTGCAGCTTTGAAGCTGAAGTCCAAGATGACGGAGACTGCGTTGTTGACTTCACACCCAAGTGCGTCAACGCTCACCCCTGGGAGTGTCAGCCTCCTGAAGTCAAAGCTCACAGTTGAGGGAGGAGCCTGGCAGTGTGCTGGTGCCAGAAGCCTCAGCCGTGGGGTCTGTGTGGGAGCCCATGACCCTCTCCCCACACAGTGATGTCACCACTTGCTGAGGTCAGCCGGTGGCCTGCGACGGGATTCCTTCTCTGGACCCACACAGGTCGTGAAGGCAGAAGCCTCGGGGGACTCCCCTGTACTGAGCACCATCTGTTTCTACAAAAGAGTTTGGGAAATTATCACAGCCCTACAGATGGCCAGGTGGGGCTGTGCTGCAATTTTCTTTTTCTTATTGGAGGTGAGACTGGGAAAGCAACATGCCTCCAGACATCATTTGTAAAACCTTTTGATACCAGGTATACACATCCAAAGACTTTTATAATAATTCTTTCTCTATGTGATTCTGATTATGAGATGTTTCCAAACTCTGCCCCAAATATGAGAAGACCCAGCTACAAGAGACTCAAATGTTGGAGAAAATGTGTTCTCTCGGGTAGCAATGTGGTCAGTAAACAGGGTCATCAGCTCGACATCACCATCGGGTGCCCAGGTTCCTTCAGCTGTCTACTCTGCCACTCAGTGGAGGGGAGCCCGTCCTCCAGCTGCCCCCCCCATGACCAAAGGGGAAAGCCCATCCTCCGGTTGGCCCACTGGGGACCACAGAGGGATCCCATTCTCTGACTGGCCCACCCATGACAGCTTCCTGTCAGCACATCACCAGGTCAGGAAGGATAAAGAAAAGAGGGCATGCCTCATTTACAAGTTGCTGATCAAAGGCAGTGGTTTTTCCTAGAAATGCACAGCAGAAGTCCCTTGATACTCAGGAGCCAGAGGAATTAACTACCACGATTGATCAATCAGTCGGGATTCACCTCCAAGAACAGGAGAGGATTTCTGCCTTTCCTCATGTGTACAGCTGCCATAGACCTGAGAAAATACTGCTTTTTATTGTACAGCTGCCATAGACCTGAGAAAATACTGGAAAAGGAAGGAGCAGCATTCACCTTCACCCTTCACGGCGGGCCAGCACGGAAGGTTAGTGGCAGTGACAAAGTCTGCCATGCGTGTAGTTCTTCCTTTAGCTGCAGACAGTGATTGCAGTTTTATGCCTCTTGAGGTCAGGTCATGGAACTCCTTTTAAGCAGTGCGATTTAAGCAAATGTGACAAATACTTCTGGGTGGAGAGCACTTCTTTGTTAATTGCTAGTGCTGGCTTGGCTTGTCTTGGCAACGTGTGGTCGCTAGTGCTGACGTGGAACCAGAACCACCTCATGCAAGATGGCCTCCCTGGAGACTGCCCCGTGGACACAGTGCAGAGCGTGAGTGGGTGGGACGGAAACCTTTGCTATTTTAAGTCATTGAGATTGTGTTTGTGTCACACATTAGCTTGTGATGATTGCTACATCTAGCCTAGCAGGAGTATCCCCATTATTATTATTTTTTTAAAATTCTGCTAGTCACAGAAATGATGTAACTCACTTGGTTCTGCCTCCTGGGCCATCTCCACTCCAATCAGACTTTCTTGCCTCTTTTTTTCAGTATTTGTGGTATGAGAGGGGATCCCAAAAAAACGGAATTATCTTTTGGAGGGCGGGCCCCTTGGAGTACACTTGGAATTTGCTCCTCTGAATTGAACGGTCAACCAAAGCTTTTGTGTGGAAGTTTTGAGAAGGCTGCATCAAGCTTTGAGGAAGAAACATCCCGAGTGGTGGCAAACAGGTGACTGGCTCTTCCATCATGACAATGCACCTGCCCACACCGCACTGAGTGTTCAGCAGTTTTTGACCCAAAACAGCACAACGCCCATGCCCCACCCTCCCTATTCACCCCATCTCACTCCGAGGGACTTCTTTGTTTCTCCAGGTGAAAAAAGTCCTCAAAGGGAAATATTTTGCTGATATGGAAGAGAAACGGCAGAAGCCCTAAAACTGTTTTGAGCCGTGGAAAAAGTGTCTTGATAGGCATATTACGTCAAATGGAGAGTAGTTGGAGGTAACGGAAGCTTACGCATGTAAGAATACATATCCAAGTTTTTACAAATAAATTCTGGTTTTTTGTGTTCCTCCCATATAAGTAATCTTATCTATTTAAGGGGAAAAGACTAGGTGAATAGTGTGCTCTGAAGAAATAAGATTCTAAAAGCATTTATTAAGCACCTATTATGTGCCAAGAACAATATGCTTCCAAGTATATTGTTATACTTTAACCTCACAACAAATCTGTGAAGGTGGAGATATTGATATTTCTACTTCACAGAAGAAAGATCAAAGGAATAGGGAGGTTAAGTGAATTCTTCAGGATCACCCAGCTAGCAAATGGTGGAACTAAAACACAAATCAAGGATGCTTGGCTCTAAATTTAGTATACTTTTTGCAACTACTCTGCAGGCCTAGAAAATAATTCATTAAAAAGGAAGTCGGTACATATGATATACTACTTTAAAATACATGACAAGTGAGTCTAAATAATAAAGAATTTAGACACATGCATTCAAAGCTGATGCATGCACTAATGGTGCCTGAAATAATTTTAGATGATAACCAACAGGGAATTCAAAAGTACTGAAATGGACTTCTGCTTCTGGGAAGATGGACTAGATACACTAATTAAAACTGAAAACCTCGGACATTACATAAAAACAAACAAGAAGACTCTGAAAAGTGGAGAGTAGACAATTTGACTAGGGATTTGATACCCAAGACAGACACAATGGTGAGTTTACTGTTTTGTTTTGTTTTGTTTTTTCCCTCATGTATCTCACACTTGTAATCTGGGAACCCAGAAATACCAACAGGTATAGACAGCAAAAGGAAACAAAAAAACCCCAATAAAGACCTGCCCTCCCTAGTGAAAGAACCAGCAATCAGCAGCCTAGACATCTAGAAAACCTTCAGACAATGACTACTCTTCTCCAGCCAAACGCCATAGAAAAATACCCTGGAAACTTTCCTCGCCCGCCAGCCAGCCAAGGCCAAAGGGAAGCCTGGACTTGCCCCCCAGTGAGGTTACGAGGCGCCCAACATCTTCACGACGCCTGTCGGGGAAACTGGGGAGGAGGTGTAGGCAGGGACTCCCCAGGAGCCCGGACTCCCACCCCCATCACAGAAATTCCACCCTTGTCACAGCCATGGGCACCTCGTCAGCCACTCTTCTTGCGTCTGGACTTCCACTCTTACCCAGCGGGAATGAGGCTGCTGTGTGGGGGTGTGGGTGGAGGATGTGTGGCAATCAGGAATGCTCACCACAACCAGGAGGGAAGTGATATCCTCCTGACACGTGAGGCTGAGTGGGGAGCCTGGATTTCAGTCCACCTGGAAGCAGCCACGTGACATGCACCCCCTGGGGCGAGGGTGGTGTCAGAAGATGCCAGGTAAAGCAGAAGGCTCAAATGAGATCCAGAGTCTTCTAATATGAGCATTTCCAGATGTCAATAAAAGATCATGCGGCATACGGAGAACCAGGAAGGCCTAAAACCACATGAAAAAACATAATTAATAAACAGCAAGATAGAGTTTACATGGATGTTAGAACTATCTGACAAGATTTTAAAGCAGCGGTCATAAAAAACATGCTTCAACAAGCAATTGCAAACGTGCTTGAGACAATAAATTGAAGTCCTCAGCAAATAAATAGATGAGATAAAGGACACCAAACAAAAATATTATAAGTGAAATGTTATATAATTACCAAATTACAGACATGCCTTGACTTGTGAGAGGGTTTCATCCCAATAAACCCATGGTAGGTTGACATGTGTTGGATTTATGGGGACATAGCCCTCCTGTAAGGAGGCGCACACTGAGTGACTACGGCTTTCCCACCATTGTAAAATCTGAAAATCAGAAGTATAGCCACTATGAGCTGGGAATGTCTGCAAGATATCAGTGGTGAGTTCAACGACAGAAGAAAGGAGACAGAGGAAAAGAAGCAATGAACTGGCAGATAGCACAATGGAGATGACCAGACTTGAACAACAGGAAGTAGGCTCAAAAGAAAAGGAACAGAGTCGTAGGTACCTGTGGGACTGCAACAAAAGACATGACACTTACCTCCACAGAGTTTCAGGAAAAAAAAAGAAGAAAGAGGGCGGGGTTGAAGCGTCCCAAAATGCCAAGGTATAAACCAACAGGCTCAGGAAGCAAATTCCAAGCAGAATAAACCCTGCAAAATCCATGCCTAGACACATTATAATGAACCCTCTGAGAACAAAAGACAAAGCATCCTCGAGAGCATCTGGAGAAAAACGACACCTTTCCTGTAGGGAAAATATAAATTAGGACAGTGGAGCAGAATTCCACTCACCAAGAAGAGACACAATAGTATTCAAGTACCGAGAAATCCTGTCTCCTTTGAATATGTCTTTCAGGAATGAAGGGAGACATCGAGATGTTCTCAGATGACATAAGCTAAGAGAATTTGTCACCAGTAGACCTACCCAGAAAGAATGATGAAAGGAGGGTGACTGGACTTGGTGGCTCAGCCTGTAATCCCGGCACTTTGGGAGGCCGAGACAAGCGGATTGCCTGAGCCCATGGGTTCAAGACCAGCCCGGACAACTTGGCGAGACCTCACCTCTACAATAAAACAAACAAACAGAAAACTAGCCAGGCATGGTAGTGCACACCTGTAGTTCCAGTTACTTGGAAGGCTGAGGTGGAAGGATCGCTGGAACCCAGCGGGTCGATGCTGGGGTGGCGGTGAGTGCGCCACTGCCCTGCAGCCTGGGTGACAGAGTGATTCCAGCTCAAAAAAAAGGAAAACAGTAAAGAGCAGAGGACCTGGTAAGAGAGAAAGAACGCAATAAGCAAAAATATGTATAAACACAACAGACTTT
The DNA here is from genome assembly GCA_963574415.1 of Tarsius wallacei. Classification (NCBI taxonomy): domain Eukaryota; kingdom Metazoa; phylum Chordata; class Mammalia; order Primates; family Tarsiidae; genus Tarsius; species Tarsius wallacei. The sequence continues at coordinate 9,884 of CAUYQG010043414.1, read as the reverse complement.
TCTTCTCCTCTTGAATTTTCTAAATTATGATTTCTGAATTATGCAAGCTAAAACAGAAGTCGTAACCCTGTCTTCCGTGGTTCTACATGTATGCAGAGGGAATATTTAAGACAATTCTTTCATAAATGGGAGAAATTAAGGGAAGTAAAGCTAGGTAAGATTTTTATACTTCACAGGAATTGGTAAAATGATGACAGTAGTGGACGGTGATAAATCTGTATATATGTAATATAATACCCAGATCAACCGCTAAAAAACTACATAATTTTTTCATCTTGATCTTAGATCGGGGGGCACATATGTGCATATTCGTTATGTGGACATGTGTAGTGGTGGAGACTGGGTCTCAGGAAGCCCATTCCGCAGAAGGTGGGCATGGTACCCTGCAGGTACACCCTAGCCCCCTTCCCCCACGTCCCCTTCTTGGTGTCCCCAGTGTCTACTGTTTCCATCTTTGTGACCATTCAGCTCCCACACATGAGTGAGCACATGCGGCGTTTGGTTTTCTGTTTCTGAGTCAGTTCACTTAGGTGGATGATCTCCAGCTCTATCCAGGTTGCTGCAAAGGACGTGATTTCAATCTGTTTTATGGCTGTGTGGTATTCCATGGAGAAAATGACTGTATTTAGAGTGTAAAAGATACCCTCCAAAATCCTATAGATAAATCAAAAGGAGATTCTAGAAAATGTTCAGGTAACTACAGGGAGACAGGACAATGAAAACAGAGAAATGAAAAAAAGAACAAACTAAAAACAAAAACTGTCGTGAACTGCATAGTGAGACTACGATTCCCTTTTCAATTTCTTGCAGACTTCTGAGGAAACCGGGCAGATGTCACACTGCGGTGGCAGGAATCTTTTGTGCTTGTCTGACACTGTTGACGTCTCTCCTTCCAACCCAGAGAGGGCAGATCTCAGACTCAGAGTCTCGCCAGCCACAGTGTTTAACCAGAACTCAACACTATTTTCCTTGCATTTATTTTTAAGGTTACTTTCCTTTGTGGCAAATGATATGTTTTCATATACAAGTGTTGAAAAATGTTCCTTTTACAATAAATAAGAGAAAATGATGGCTTAGATTAAAAAAATATTAAAGAAATTATGGTTCATATATCCAAAAAGCAAGCATCAGGAAGATGGTGTTCAAATGACTGAGGTTGGTAAACTCATTTAGGGAAAATGCCAAAGCGACTTTTTATCATATCTACTACAATAAATCACTTACTGTAGCAAGTATTTATTATTTGTTGATAATGCTTTTTAGCCCACTGTGGTGTGAACTCCTTAAATTGAGAAAATACGTCAATTTTGTTTCTTTAGAACTTAGCACTATATCTGTCACACAACATTCTCAGTAAATGTTTGCTGAATGTTTAATTAAGCGTCTTTTTTTAACCATATTTTTTATTATTAAATTGTGGGGTACAGTTAAGGATTAGGTATACAAATGTGCATCGTTCAGGGGTTAATAAGGGGTGTCTCCCCATCCCCAGACAGATATTGACTACCATTAGTTCCACCTCCCTTCCCCTCCCTGCTCCCCCATAGTTTCCCACCACTGTCAGTCCTTTTCTTATAGTATTATGGTAGATGTTCAAGGGCCACTGTATGAGTGAGAACATGTGATACTCAGATCTTTGTTTCTGTGAGAGATCACTCAGTATTATAGACTCTAGTTCCATCCAGGTTGCTGCGAAATTCATGATTTTGTTCTTTTTTATGGCTGCATAGTATTCCATCGTGTATATGAACCACATTTTTTTAATCCAGTCCTCTTTTGATGGACAGCATGGTTGGTTCCAGGTTCTTGCTATTGTGAACAATGTTGTGATAAACATACATGTGCAGGTATCTTTTTTATAGAGTGATTTGAGTTCTTCAGGGTATATTCCCAGTAGGGGGATTGCAGGACCATAAGAGATAACACAGACAAGTGGGGACCTCATTAAACTGACAAGCTTCTGCAAAGCCAGAAACCATCAAGAGAGCAGGGAGACAGACCACAGACTGGGGGAAAGTATTTGCCAACTCCATGTCTGACAAGGGCCTAGCTTCAAGGATCTACAAGGAATTCAAATGTGCTGAAAAGAAAAAAACAAACAGCCCCATTACAAAGTGTGCAAAAGATATGAACAGACACTTCTCAAAAGAAGACATACGAGCGGCCAACAGATACATGAAGAAATGTTCAACCTCACTAGTCATCAAGGAGATGCAAATTAAAACTACACTGAGATACCACCTAACTCCAATCAGAATAGCCATCATCAATAACTCAAAAAATAACAGATGCTAGAGAGGATGTGGCAAAAAGGGAACACTTCTGCACTGTTGGTGGGAATGAAAACTAGTACAGCCTCTATGGAAATCAGTGTGGCAATTCCTAAAAGCTCTAAAAATTGACTTCCTCCTTTTCTACAGCAAATGCTTTATGAGCGCTCCTCCCATCGGTCTATAAGTTTAGGAGACAGAAAAAATCTTCCTCCCTACAGTTCTCCCCAGTTTCATCATGAGTGATAGCATTGTGTGGGAGGGTCAGAGCAAAATCACTGGGAGAATATTGGCTTTGCAAACTTCTTCCTTCCTTCCTTTTTCTGTTGTTCTTTCTTTCTTTTTTCTTTCCCTCTTTCTTCTTATTATTACTTTAACTTATAAAGAAAAGAAATTTTCTTTATAAGAAAGAAGCTAAGAAGTCCAAAGTCAAGGGGATAGAATCTGACAAGGGCCTTTTTGCTGCACCACCCCACAGCAGAAAGTGGAAGAAGAGGGCAAGAGAGAACAAGAAATGGAACTCAAAGCTCCAAGCCGTTTTATGATCAGCACTGATTCACTCATGAGGGTGGAGTTCTCATGACCTGAACACCTCTCATTAGGTCCCACTTCCCAACACTGTTGCGTTGGGGATTAAGTTTCCAACACATGCTTTTGGGAGGAAACATTTAAACCATGGCAGTGGGTTTTTTTAGAGAGGAGAACTGAGAGAGGCATTCCACAGTTTATGAAACAACTGGGCTTCAACTCAAACAGACAGTTTTCACCCTTCAAGTTAAGTATGTTAGGAGGTTCTGGTTTTCGTTCAGCTTTAAACCAGAGTTTAGCTGAGATAGGATTTTGCTATTCCAAAATATAATTAATGCCAATTGAAACTGCTGAAGTTGTCCAGGTCACACACTCCACCTAGAAAAAAACATATATGTGTGTGTGTATATGTAGAGAGAGACGGGGGGCGGGGGGAGGAAGAGGGAGGCGGAGGGAAAGGGAGAGAGAATGGATGGGGTATATGGGAAGACTCTGATGATGCTCAGAACTAAATGGTGATTCATTTTTGTCAGTGAAAGAAGTCTCTTCACCCCAAGTAGAAGCGGCCTCCCCACCACCAGAGGAAGTGATCTTCCCAGCAAAACTGGCATCCCAACACCAGCAGAAGTGACTTCTTCACTTCCAGTGGAAGCAACATCCCCACTTCCAGCAACAGCCACCTCCTCACCCACATTGGTCTGAGTCTTCCCTCTTCCATCTGAGGGGATTAGCCCTGCATTGCCTGAGGAAATGGTGATGGCCTTCTCTGAGACAGTTGCCATGTAAGAGACAATGTTGACTGTTCTCAAGACCTATCCCCACCACCCCGGGTTGCTTCTAGACACAAAACTGGACACAAGTCCCAGCAGGCCCTTAAAGGTGAGGTACAAAGGGTGACCCATAAGGAGGTGTGCTACATTCCAAAAGAACTACTTACGTTTTCTAACATAAACAAGCAGAAATCCAGGCAACACGTATGGAAATAGATATTAAGGGCATAGAATAATGGTGAAGAAACACAAAGTTGAATTGGGTTGAATATATTGATAGGGGCCCACTAAGCAGGTATTCTGCACCTAATGCTGCAGCTTGACAGTAAGAAAGGGCTCTAACTATTTGGTTGGTTGGTTGGTTGGTTGGTTGGTTGGTTGGTTGGCTGGCTAAAACATTATCAAAAGATGGCCCACTATAAGCAAATTGGGAAAACCTAATCTTCCTTGGTTTAACATAGAGTAAGGGAATCACAGGCTTAGGGAGATTAGAATGTTAGGGTAGATGTGTCATTTAAGACATATTCACCCACACTGAGAGGATCCAGAAGACATTCCTTTCATCAATACTTGGAGAAAAACATTCTCGAGGGGAGAATTCTTGAAGAACTCTGATCCCTTTTTGTAGAACGGACCTTATAGTGGGAACCATAGCCACTTAATTGGAAAATCTAAATGCAGCAGTGGTCACTGGATCAGGAGTGGCAGGGGCCAAGTGGAGGCACTCAACTTCCAAATGCAAGATGGGTGTAGTTACTCTGTTGGGCAGCAGAGTCAAAGCAGCAATCAGAATAGTCTGAGTCTTGTAGATCTATGGCATTGGCTAGTTTATCATGATGTTCTTAGAAGTGAAATAGATAGAAAGCCTATTAAATTCTTGCTTGAGTCATATAAATGGAAAAACTTCAAGTCAAGTGGAAAAAAAGTCTAACTTGAATAATAAAAACAGAGTCGCAGCCCCCTCAGTAAATTCCCAGACTTGAGCCAGTTTACAACAGACTCAGAATCCCCTGAATAAAAATTTCTGCTGTTAACCTTTCTCCAAGCTTTCCCCCAAAAAACCTATGGCCCTGTGCCAGGGTAACTGTGGGAAAAAGAAATAATTAGGCCTTTCTTGACACTGGCTCTAAACTGACACAGATTTCGGGAAACTCAAAACATCACTGCGGTCCTTCAGTCAGAGCAGGGGCTTATGGAAGTCAGGTGATCAATGAAAGCTTTGGCTCAGATCCATCTCGCAGTGAGTCCAGAGGCTCTCTGAACTTGTCCTGTGGTTATCTCCCAGTTTCAGATGGCTTAACTGGAATAAACATACGTAGCAACTGTCAGAATCCCCACACTGGTCCCCTGACCTGTGGACAGAGGACTATATAGTGGAGAAGGCCAAGGGGAAGCCATTAGAGATGCTCTACCTAAGAAAATAGTAAATCTAAAGCAATACTGTAGTCCTGGAGGGACTAGAGATCAGTGCCACCATCAAAGACATGAAAGATTCAGGGGTGATGATGCCCATCGCATCCCTGGTCAGCACTCTCATTTGGCCTGTACAGAAGACAGATAGATCTTGGAGAATGACGGTGAATTAGCATGGGCTTAATCAAGTGGTGATTCCCATTGCAGCTGCTGTACCAGATTGGGCTTCTTTGCTTGAGCAAATTAACATATCACCTGGTACTTGGTATGCAGAAATTATCTGGGAAATGCCCCTTTCTCCGTCTCTGTCCATAAGGCTCATCAGATGCCACTTTCCTTCAGGTGGCAAGGCCCAGTAATACACTGTCACTGTCCTACCTCAAGGGCATATCAACTCTCCAGCTACATGTCATAATTTAGACAATGTCAAGTTTGTAGGAGTCTTTTTTTTTTTTTCTGAGTTAGAGTCTCACTCTGTCACCCAAGCTGGAGTACAGTGGCATGCTCACAGCCACTACAGCCTCGGCCTCCACCTCAGCCTTCCAAGTAACTGGAACTACAGGTACTTGCTACCACACCCGGCTTATTTTTTTATTTATTGTAGAGACAAGGTCTTGCCAAGTTGCCCAGACTGGACTCTAACTCTGGAGCTCAGACAATCCTCTCACCTCGGCCTCCCAAAGTGCTGAGCCACAGTGCCTGGCCTGCAGGGGTCTTTTTACTTTTTAATTATTATTTCTTTATTTTAAAGATGTGGGGTACAATTCAGGGTTAGGTATACAAATGTTCATTATGCAGGTACCCTTGTTGATGAGGTGTGCCTCCCCCCGGCAGTTTTCCACTACTGCCAACCCCTTTCTTAAAGTATTTATGATAGTTGTTCAAGGTCCGCTTATGAGTGAGAACATGTGATACTCAGTTCTTTGTTTCCGTGAAAGGTCACTCAGTAGTATAGACTCTAAGTCCATCTAGGTTGCTGCTGTGAAGTTCATGATTTTGTTCTTCTTTATGGTTGTGTAATATTCTATTGTGTATATGTACCACATTTTTTTTTTAGTTGAAGTCTCATTCTGTCACCCAGGCTGGAGTGTAGAGGCATGCCCATAGCCACCATAGCCTCTCGACCTGCTGGGTTCAGGTGTTCCTTCCAAGTGACTGGAACCACAGGCATACGCCACCATTAGCCAATTGTTTTGATTGATTGTACATACGAAATCTGACCAAGTTGCCCAGGATGGCCTCAAACCCCTGGGCTCAGGCAATCCTCTCGCCTCCACCTCCCAAAGTGCTGGGATAACAGGCGTGAACCACTGCACCTGGGTTGCAGGGGTCTTGATCACCTTTCCCTTCTAGAAGGTATCATACTAGTTCATTATATAGACAACATTATGCTGACTGGAATCTAGTAAGCAAGAAATAATAACTACTCTAGACTTGATTGTTGAGACATGTATGTATCAGAGGGTGCAGAATAAATCTGAGTAAAATTTATATGCCGTCTACCTAATTTCCAGGAGTTTGTGGAGTGGAGCATATTGAGATATCCCTTCCAAGGTGAAGAACAAGTTGTTGCATTCGGCCTTTCCTAAAACCAAAAAAAGAGGCACACCATCTAGTGGGGTTATTTGGATTTTGGAAGCAACACATTCCTCATTTGGGTGTGTTACTCTGGCCCATTAATCAAGGGACGCCCAAAACTACTAGTTTTGAGGGGAGAGGGTCAGAAAAGGAGACGGTTCTACAACAGATCACTGCTGTTGTGCAAGGCTGCCCTGTCAATGCCATATGACCCCATAGATCCAATGGTGTTTGAAGTGTCAGTGGAAGGTAGAAATGTTGCATGGAGCCTTTGGCAGGCTCTGATAAGAGAATTGTAGCACTGGCCTTTAGGATTTCAAGGCCAAGCCATGGTATCATCTGCAGATAACCACTCTCCTTTTGAAAGATAGCTCTTGGCCTGCTACTGGGCCTTCATAGAAACTGAACGCTGGACCACGGGCCGCCAAGTGACTATGCAACCCTAGTTGCCCATCACGGACTGGGTGTTATCTTACCCACCAAACGATAAAGTTGGGGCATGCACAGTAGCAGTCAGGGACTTGGAAGGAGCGTGATTGGAAAATTGGTGACAAGAAATTTGGAGAAGAGGTATGGATATAGAGCTCTTTAAATGAGCAAAACAATGTGAAGATTTTTGTGTCCTAAGAGAATGCTCACCAAAGGGTGACCTCCACCAAGGAGGATTTTAATAGTCAAGAGGATAGCATGATCCATTCTGTGGATATCAGTCAACCTCTTTTTCCAGCCCCTCCTCCTGTCATCGCCCAATGGGATCATGAGTAAAGTGACCATGGTGGCAGGAATGGAGGTCATTGTGCATAAGCTCAGAAACGTGGACTTCCACTCACCAAGGCCAACCTGGTCATGGCCAGTGTTGAGTTTCCAATATGCCAGCAGCAGGGACCCGTACAGAATTCCCAGGATGGCATCATTTCCCAGGGTGATTAGCCAGCTACCTGGTGACGGACTGATTATGCTGGACATTTCCATCATGGAAGGGACAGCATTTTGTTCTTACTAGAATAGACACACTCTGGATACAGACCTACCTTCCCTGTGTGCAAAACTACCATCCATGGACTTACAGAATGTCTTATCTACAATGTATGATATTCTATAAAGCATTGCTTTTGATCAAGAAGCTCACTTCACAGCAAAAGAAATGCAGCAATAGGCCAGTAGTCATGGAATTCACTAGTCTTACAATGTTCCCCCACTATCCTAAAGCAGCTGACATGATAAAATGGAGGGTGGCCTTTTACAATGCCAGCTAGGTGTCAATACCTTGCTGGGCTTAGGTAAGGTTCTCCAGAAGGCTGTATATGCTTTGAGTCAGCATCCAATATATTGTACTATTTCTCCTAGAGCCAGGATTCATGGGTCCAGGAACCAAGGGATGGAAATAGTAGTGTCAACATTCACTGTTATCCCCTAGTGATCCACTAGCAAAATGTTTGCTTCTTGTCCCCATGACTTTACGCTCTTCTGACCTAGAGGTCATAGTTCCACAAGGAGGAAAGCTGCCCCCAGGAGCTACAACAATGATTCCATTGAACTGGAAGTTAAGACAGCCACTCAGCCATGTTAGGTTCCCCATACCTCTGAGTCAACAGGCTAAGAAGGGAGTTATGGTGTTGGCTGGGGTGATTGGTCTGGACTACCAAAGGGAAGTAGGCCTGTGACTCCACAACAGAGGCAAGAAAGAGTATGTCTAGGATCCAGGAGATTCCTTAGGGTGTCTCTTGGTATTCCCATGCAATGTGATTAATGTCAATGTGCAACTACAACCCAATCCAGGGAGGACCACAAAGGACCTAGATCTTCAAGGATAAAGGTCTGGATCACACCACCAGGTCAAGAACCAAAACTAGTTGAGGTGCTTGCTGGAAGCAAAGGGAATAAAGAATGGGTAGTAGAAGAAGGTAGTTATAAATACCAGCTACAGCCATGTTACCAGTTACAAAAGTGAGAACTAAAATTGTCACATATATATTCTCCACATGTTGTTATGAATACATTTTTGTGTATATATACATATATCAAGCAAATATCTTTGTTTTCCTTTCCTCTCCTGTTCTCTAATCATGTAACATAAGATGCATTGGCTTTATATTAGTATTTTAGTATCATTAATTTTACATCATAGTATTAAAGTTATGGATGTCAGAAGAAGAGTAGACATCACTCAAGGACTCTACCTTCTCTTTTAGAGAAGGGATTGGTACATTTTTGGTTGTATGCAGGATAGTTGTATCATGTTAAGTAAAATGTTGACCTTGTTATTGTCTTTATTTGGAGATTAAGTAGACTAAAGAGGTGTATATAGGGGCAGAGTTGACAAAGGGTAAACCTGTGATGGCTAATATTGTGTTAACTTGACTGGGCTAAGAGATGCCTAGATATCTGGTAAAATATTATTTTGAGGTATGTCTCTATACATGTGTCTCCAGAAGAGATTAGCATTTGAATTGGTAGACTGGGTAAAGATGATTACATTCGCCAGTGTGGGTGGGCATGACCCAACACAACGAGGGCCCAAAAAGAACAAAAATGTGAGGAAGGGATGAACTTGCTCTTTTCTTTAACTAGAATGTTCATCTTCTTCTGCCCATGGACATCAGAGTTCCTGGTTCTCAGCTCTTCTTGGTGGTTCTCCAGGGCTAACACCAACCACCTCAACCCCGGTTCTCAAGACTTTGGGTAGACTGAATTACTGGCTTTTCTGGTTCTCTAGTTTACAGATTAAAGATCATAGAACTTCTGGGTCTATGGTCTTGGTTCCATTTCTCTGGAAAACCTGGCTAATACAATTTCCAAGGCTCATCTTCAGTAGCTGATTCTGTCCTTTATAAAGTTTGGCCAGTCTCTGCTACTAGGAGAACAGAAGATGTGGAAACTAGGCTTCAGGGTGCCTTTTAAGGTGTCAGCAGAGGTCTAGCCCTATCTAGATACATTTTTTTTCCCTTGGAGAGAGGTGTTTTGGGACTTTATAGTTAAGTTCAGTTTGGGAACAAATCTATCTAGACATACATGGAACAACTAAGAAACATATTCAAGGGAGTGAGACTATTTTCTTCTTTTTTTTCCTTTTAGCCCCCAAAGTTGCTAGAATCAACCACACCTCATCTATGAGGGGAACCCCCCCAAAATGGAATTTATTTATTTAAAATTGTGTAAACTTCAGTCACCTTTAAAGTACTCTCTGTTTGATGCAATACACCTATCAAGATGCTTTTCTTTTTTTTTTTTTTTTTGAGTTGGAGCTCACTCTCACCCAGACTGGAGTGCAGTGGCCACTCCTGGCCACTGCAGCCTCAACCTGCTGGGCTCAAGCAATCCTTCC
>CAUYQG010043412.1:0-19822 GCA_963574415.1 Tarsius wallacei | reverse complement strand
TTTTAGTATTGCATGTTGTCTTTCTTGAGACTTATTCACTCTTTCCATCCATTCTTTAATCCCTGTCATATTCTGGGGTAAGTTGTTGGTGACTTCCATTGATTTTTCAGGAGATTTCTCTTTGTTACACTTGAAATGACCTGTACTCTTCAATTTTTTTTTCTCATTTGTGACAGCTCTCTTTCTTTTCTCATTAGTTCTGTTATTCAGCAGCAATGGGAAAGATTCTCACTTCTGTTGTTTGCTCAGTCTTCTATTCTTCCCTTATCTAGTCCCTGGATTTGTTTTATTTTGAAATGGGACTGTGGGTGTGAAGCTTTGCTGTCTTTTGTAGTTTTGAGATTCGAATAAGGTAGAGGATAGGGAGCTAGAATTTAGAAACTACCTGCAATCACAATGTTCACTGGTTGTGGTATGTATTCCCTGAAAACCACTCCCCACCACCACTTTATATGATGATGCAATGGGTACATGTGTGTACCCTCTGAGTCCAAGATACAGTAACAACAATGAGGAAAAAAGAGAAAAGTAGAATGAAATAATAAGAACAAAAACTTTAAAAAAGAAGAAAAAAAAACACAAAACAATGAAAGCAGAAACCAAAACAAAAAACAATTGAACACACACACACACAAACATACACCCCCCACCCCCAGAAAACAGGAATAACAACTAAGCAAAACAAAATAAAAGAAAACCACAACAAAAAATCAGGAAAACCAAACACACACACACACATACACACACACACACACACACACGCCCAGTACAAAATGAATGGAGAAGAAAAAGAGAAAGAATGGGGGAAAAAATAGGAATTCAGATTGCACCCTCACTCATATATTCACACACACACACACACACACACACACACACACACACACGCAAAGAGGAACAAAAGAGCAAAAACAAACCAACAACAAAAATAACTGAAATATAATCACTCAATCATTCACATACACACATAAACAGAAAAAAAATGAAAAAGAAAAATTAAAAAGGGGGGTACAGATGAAATCCTCATGTACACATTCATTCAACAAGAAAAAATATTTTAAAAATTAGAAAAACTAACATACAGGCAAAAATTTAAAAAAATTAAAACCCTTCCCTCTTGTGGTAGGTTCTGTAATTGTTCTACTTCTCTACTGTCTCCTACAGAGCTTCCGCCTCTTTCACTCTCTCCCCAGTGTCTGGACCAAGGAAGGAGGAGGGAGAGTGAGGGTGGATGGGGCTGCAGTCCTTTCCTCTCACTCTCCTATGGTTAGGAGGATCCTCTCTGGTGAGTAGGTACGGGATTATCTCTTCCCCAAGTATTCACAGGTGGTGCCCCAATCTGGCCTATCTTGGAGTGGAGTCCTCCTATTGTGGCTGCTGTCCAGGCTCTGCCTGGGTTCATCCCTCTCAGTCATGCCCCAGCAGTGTGGGTCTGATGCTCAGAGGATTGCTTGGGAAGAGGGGGGTTGGGTCAGCCCCAGACCCACCACTGATCTCTTTGGAGTGTTTCCTGTCTTTTTCTGGCTATACATTTTCTCCCACGGCTGGACCAGTGAGGGGATAGGACACCTGAGACCCAGCGCTCATCAGGTCCCTCAGAAGTTTGTGTTTTCAAGATATTTCCTCTGGATCACAATCAACCCCTGACTGGTTGATCCGCTGGTTGCAGAGATCAGGTCTGTCACTCCATGATGAGCAGGTCAGAGCACTTTCCTCCCCCATTTTCAAGATGGTGGTGACAGGGTGCCTCTTTCATTTTCTCTAATGGGGCTCTGCCTCTGGGCTTCCTCTTCAAACTTGCTGCCAGTGTCTGGCCGATGCTACAGTGGTGAGGCAGAGCCTGGAGCTGGCACTCTCCCACTGCAGTGGTGAGGCAGAGCCTGGAGCTGGCACTCTCACACTGCAGTGGTGAAGCAGAGCCTGGAGCTGGTAGTCTTTCCTCACCGCTTCTTCTCAGGAAGACTTTTGTTAGTTAAAAACAAAATTGGCACTCAGATTCTGTGACCCAGGAAGTACTTTTTTTCCTGTTTCACTAGGAAAGCCCTGGCCAGTTGCTCATGAGCCCCTACTTAGTCAGTCTCTCCCAGCATCTTCTTCTCAGGAAGGTTTTTGTTGACTTTTTCTTTTTTAAAGTGCTTGGCTTCTGCCTTCTGGGAATCACTAGGGTCTAAGCTGAGCAGCTGCAGCACAAACCACTTCACCAGGACAGCCCTGGCTGCTTGCTCCCGAGCCCTCAGCCAGCCACTCACACGCCCGCTCACTCATCGACATGTACACAAAATTCTCCATACACTCACTCACTCATAGTGAGACTCCCATAACCTGACTGGCTAGGCCACCATTTTCTCATTTCAATTCAACCTCCGTTCTATTTCACCAGCCAGAAAATTGAATTTAGCTTTGATTCCTCCACCTAACATCCCATATGCATATTTTTGTCTCATAAACATCTCTCAAATCTATGCACTACTGTCCTTCATCTTAAAAAAAACTTCATAAATGTGGCACTGAATTATCTTTTACTCTTTCAGGCTATTAACATCTCTTCAAACTTTTAATCTTCTTCTATAATTTAAACTTTTGCTTCATGGCATTTCTTTTACTTTTTATTTCTCATTCTTTTTGAATTATTTGATAAATGCTCTCTCACTAGACTTAAATCTTTAGGGTCACAAGGTCTTAGTATATAATACTCACCAATATGATCCTGTGTCTGGGTAATCAGTAATTATATTTTGATTGAATTAACAAATCAAAATATGGGCAAATAACTTTGCTACTGGACAGAATTTTAAAATCTCAGATATTGACTCTATAAAGTACATTTTAATTCAGATCAGTCAAAAAGTGCTGCATTGGGCAACTAATTTATTAACCAACTGATACAAATATGATAGAGAAGAGTCAACCACACAAAGATTAAATAGGTGTGTTGTATGATCATTCTGATTTAAAGATATTGTACTAGGATTAGCATCAAGTAAAAAAAAATAAAAATAAAAGAACATGAAAACATTTACAGACTTGGAGGTATTTCAATTCATTATATTCAGAGCACTTGAGATATATATTTTGTCATCTATTTGATAAAGTGATCATACTCAGTTTAAATGTGTTGAATAAGATATATAATCAATTAGCACAAGCAATTAATTTAAAATATTATTCCATTTTCCTACTTATGTGCTATAATTATTAGGTAGATGACAGTGATAAATTGTTAAAATGGTCTATATGATTTTGTTGTACATTCTCCAAAACAGAAAAAAAAAAAATTAAAAGTGTTAAAACTGATACAACCAGAGAAGTAGACACAACTTACTTTAATAAAGAGTAGAGTATTTTGTATTTGATTTTAGTATTACTATTATTAATATAAGATTTCCGAATGGTCAAAAATTAAGTCAAGAAAAAAAGTAAAAATAAGGCTCATGTTGAAAAGTGGAACTGATGAATAATGTTTAAGAATCTCAAATGGTTGTTTTGATTTGAGGTTTTATGACACAGCCTTTGGGAAAAGTCTTTAAAACTCTCATAGGCAACATACTGCAAGTTAAATAAACTCTTATGCTTTAAAATGTTGTGAATAAAATGTTTTAGTTGGGTTGCTTCTCAAAGAAAAATCAATAAATGTTTTTTATTAATGTGGGTTAAGCTATTACCACACTAGTGTTTGAAAACATTGTTACCTAAGGAAGTTTTTTTTTTCTTCTTTCCATTCTTTTTTTCTTTTCTGAAGCATTTTGAAAGCATTTGAAATAACATATTTTGGCTATTCAGAGATCAGTGAGCTCTCATCACGTCTGTTACTTGAACTAGGAATAAAACAAAACAAAAAAAAACAACAGACCAATACAACCACACTATTTATGAGAAGAAGTGAAGAGTGTATTTAATATAATCAGATACCTTGAAAAACATAAGCCAATCGACTCACTGAATGACCAATAACACTTTTTTAACAGAAGATAATATGACTTCATTTGTTGAATATAATTTTAGTTTTATTTTATACATAGAAATTACTCTTTCAACAGAAGAAACTGTTAGTGTATTTGGATCCTAAGTCATGGATGAATCACGGTATGACTATAATTTTATTTGTGAGCCATTGACTTTCTGGAAGTCCATATCATAATTGATAATTTCATGGAACTAATTCATGGTCACTGCCCTCACTGAAAATATAACCTAGAGAGAAGGAGACATGTAAACAATCACAATAGCATTCATTTGGGAAGAATAGGGGAAGACACTAAATAAAAGGTGAATAATATAAAACAGAATTGGAATTATATCATGAGATATCTTCGTAATTGGCTCATTCAAAGGGAAAATTATGACGCAAAAATCAAAAGATATTCTAGATATCATTTTTGGTTTTAGTCTAAAGTGAGCTTTAGGTTTTTCTTTTCTCAATCAAGCAACATTCCCCAGAAAATTAGGACTCAGCATCAAAATATATAGTTCTTATTGCTCAATATTTGACCACTCCTCTATTTTTAAGTTCAGTGAGAATAGAGAAACACTATATCAGTATCTCACATAGATTTTTGCAAATACATATTAAATAAATGACAAATTTTGGTTTACTTTCAAGTCACTCGTATGTTTTTATTTCATAATTTGTAAATCAATAAGTAAATCTATAGATGATATGAATAGTTGGCTGTCTTCTCATAAATAAAAAAAAGAACAAAAAACTTATGATTGCAGTCTCTTGTAGTCATTTCAAGAAGTTACTTTCTCTGGTTTAATGGATAAAAAAATAAATTTTATTATTATAAATCTAAAGATAATAGTTTACATATTGAAGTATTTGTTATTTTTCTGACTTTGTTCTAAGAATTTTACATCTATCCCCTTAGTCTAATATTAAAACGACTGTAATAATTTGGTAATATCATGATTCCTATGTAATAGAAGAGAAAACTGAGATACTGATGGATTGGTTAAATTATCTATAGTCACAATTTTTCACACAGAGTGATGAATTCTAAACCCTGTACTCTGCATTCTTATATTAGATAAGCTTTTAATTAAAAATGATAAGTATTATAACCATGACAATAGTGATAAGTAAGATTTATTGAACATTTAGTTTTTGTAAGGTAACCTGAAAAGTGCTAAATGCTTTTTATATAATTTATTATAATTAAATCTCATAAAAATTTTAGGAGATTATTACTCTTTATTATCCTCATATTAGTAATGAAGGAACTAAAGTGTAGTATTTTACATTTACACATCTGTTACATTTCAAGACTCAAAATTTTAATTTGGTTTAAATTGATGTCAATCTCACTCTTATTTAGTAAAATATGTGATCCTATAAAATTGTAAAGATTCTTAAAACCACATAAAATACTACATTTTATCCTCAAATCAAATGCTGAACCAAATAAATACCTGAGTAAATGCATCAGTTAATATGATGAGCAAAATCATAGCCTTCTAAGAATGCAATGCATACAAGAAAAAGCATTTGTTAAAATCCAACATCTTTTTATAAGAAAATCCCTCAATAAACTAGGGATCAAAGGACAATACCTCAAAGTAATAAAAGCTGTATGTGACAAACTGACATCCAACGTCATACTTGATGGGAAAAAATTGATAGCATTTCCCCTAAGAACGGGAACAAGACAAAATGATCACTTTCACCACTCCTATTCAACTTATTACTGGAAACCCTAACCAGAGAAATCAGGCAAAAGAAGTAATAAAAGCATTCAGATTGGAAAATAGGTAGGAAATGAAATTATTACTGTTCACTGATGACAAGATTGAATACCTAGAAGACCAGAAAGAGTCCTCCAAAAGACTCCTAGACTTGACAAATGACTCCAGTACATGTCAGGATACAAAATCAGTCTACAAAAATCAGTAGCATTTCTATATAGTAATAGCATTAAAGCTGAGCATCTAACAAAGAACACAATCTCATTTACAGTAGACATACATACACACACACACACACACACACACACACACACACACACAAAATGCCTAGGAATAAATTTAACCTAGGAGGTGAAAGATTTTTACAAAGAGTACTACAAAAACACTGATAAAAAATTGTAGACAACACAAACAAATTGAAAAATATCCTATTCTCATACATTAGAAGAATCAATATTACTAAAATGACCATATTTCCCAAAGCAATCTACAGATCCAATGTAATTCTTATCAAATTAGCAACATTATTTTTCACAAGATCAGAAAAAACAATCCTGAAGCTCCTATGGAACCCAAAAAAAAAAAAAAAGAAAGAAAGAAAGAAAAGAAAAGCCTGAATAGACAAAGCAATTATAAAAACAAAAAGAACAAATCTGGAGGTAACTCATTGTCTGACTTCACACTATACCACAAATCTATAGCAACCAAAACAGTATAGTACTGGTTCAAAAACAGACACATAAATTAGTGGAATGGAACAGAGAACCTAGGAATAAAGTCTCATACCTACAATCAATTGATTTTTGACAAATCAACAAATAACAATGGAGAAAGAATACCCTGTTCAATGAATGATTCTAGGAAAACTTGCTAGCATATGCAAAATAATGAAACTGGATCCCTCTCTCTTTCCCTATACAAAAATGAACTCCAGATAGGTTAAAGACCTAAAACTATAAAAATCCTGGAATAAAATTTAGGAAAATCTCTTCTGTACATCAGTCTAAGGAAACAATATATGTTGAAGACTCCAAAACCAATTACAACAAAAACAAGAAAAAAAAAAAAAACTCTATTAAAAAAAAAAAAAACAGGAAAAGGACATACCAGACATTTCTCAAAATAAAATAAAATAAAATAAAAAAATACAAGCAGACAACAAACACATGAAAAAAAATGCTCAGCATCATTAAGCAACAGAGAAATGCAAATTAAATCCCACACTGAAATGGCATCTTATACCAGTCAAAATGCCTGTTATTAAAAAGGAAAAAAAAAATCTATGATCCATGTTGGCATGGACGGAGAGGAAAGGGAACACTTGTGCATTGTTATTGGGAATGAATATTGGTTCAACCTCAATGGAAAACAGCAAAGAGATACCTTAAGGAACTAAACAGAGTTTCTATTCAGTCCAACGATCTTACTACTGGATATCTACCCAAAGGAGAATAAATAATTACATAAAAGAGACCCATGTATTCCCATGATTATCACAACACAATTCACAATAACAAAGTCATAGAACCAACATAAGTGTCCATCAAGGGTTGCTTGAATAAAAAAAAATGTGGTATATGTACAACATGAAATGCTATGTAGCCACACAAAAGAATGATATCCTGTCCTTTGCAGCAACATGGATGGAGCTGGAAACCAGTATCTTAAGTGAGTGAACTAACTGAAAAGCAAAAAATCAAATGTTGCATGTTCTCACTTATAAGTAAACAATGGGTGGTAAACAAGGAATACACATGGACATAAACACGGAAATAATACACACTGAGGACTCCAAAAGTGGGGAGTATGGGAGACAGGTGAGGGTTGAAAGATTTCCACTTAGATACAATGTTCTATATTTGTGTGATGGGTACACTAGAAGCCTAATTCCCATCATTATACAATATGCCCAGGTAACAAACATGTACATGTGCTCCCTGAATCTAAAACAAAATAAGATACAAAATAAAAATACAATGGAATGCATACAGTATGCTACAAAGGATGAGTATTTCATATTTTAGTTCCTGCCATTTGTCATACCTCCATAAATATACTGGCTGGAGAGTGTATCTCTAGGTCAGAAACATACAAAGGAAACAATTTTGCTTTCTATTCACTCCTACTAAAAATGATAGTGAATTCACTCATATCAGATAGGAGGACCAAAAAGCATATTTATATATTTTAATTTAGTTCTTGATGAAGTAAGAAAATCTTAATGAGTAAGGTAGATTAATAAAATGAAGAAACAGATTATAAAACCGAAGAATTTACCCTAAAAGACTTTAAAAGTTTTCTCATTTTAACATCTCTGATGCTTTAATCAATGTATAACATTTTAGATTTGTTATAAGTCAGTCTGTTCTATTTTCAGTAGGCTGTAATTGTTACAAATGTCCTTTCCATATTGCATTTAAATCTTGATTTCTATAGCTTCCAGGCTTTGATGTAATTCTTCCCTCCGGGGTAATTTAGATCAAGGTCATTCTCTGTTCTATAACTACTATCCTGAATCTAAGATTCTTCTCTTGAATTAAACACTCCCAGTTTTTCAGTCATTAATTTGAGTCCTCACCTTTACTTCTCCTTACTGACTGGAGATTCTCTGCCTTTACCCTTTTGATCCCAGCATTTTATTCTACACTATGGTCACATTCTTGGTTACTCATAAATTTAACAGGTGAGTAATACTTCAAATATGGCACAACTGACCAAGAAATAGGAAAAAGAGATCAAAGGACATATCCCCAAATTGTGCCATACAACTATAATTCCGAGTGACATTGCAGAATGTATAAAAATGTCCACAGTTCCTTATAGTTACTCCATAAAGAAAGGAGTCTCTTTTACCCTCCTTAAATCTGGGATGGCCTTGTGACTTACCTGGATGGTGAAGACAACATTGTATGAGTTCCAAACCTGGGTCTCAATAGGCTTATATGTTTCTATTCTTGCTCTTGGGTCCTGTCTGGAGCTCAGCTGAGCTGGAGGGAACTGAGCTGAGCTGTCAGGTATGGAAATTGCTGATCAACACAACAAGCCAAACTGAGAGTAACAGTTAAGACTTTAATCACTTCCTGCAACAGCACATGCAAGAAGCTAAATCTGAGAACACTCCACTTCCATTTACCTGAAGAAATGACATACATGGAGGGTCAAGTGGATCTGTAGACTACACTCATGATGCATGATAAGCTTTGCCGGGCCCGGATTGTGAGAACATTCCAGCTAAGACCAGCCCAAATTGTCAATTCATAGAATGATGAGTTAAACAAGTGTTTGCAGTTTCAGTCCACCTAGT
Organism: Tarsius wallacei; assembly: GCA_963574415.1. Taxonomy (NCBI): domain Eukaryota; kingdom Metazoa; phylum Chordata; class Mammalia; order Primates; family Tarsiidae; genus Tarsius; species Tarsius wallacei. The sequence goes on along the minus strand of CAUYQG010043412.1, from coordinate 10,839 downwards.
TTTAGTTAGGTTTGCTTTTTTTACACCCCCCCCCCCCCACACACACAGTTAATTGACACAGGTATTCACCAAAATCTCTGAAATGTAATTCATTAACACAGTTGAAAGCATCTAATCATAGTGTTATTTGAGCCCTATTCTCTTGGTTTTATATTTCCAAAGCTATTTTAAAATTAGTTCTGCATGCCTGTCATACACTTTTTCCCTTGAATTTCTATTATTACCTACTTCAGCATTACTTGAGACATCCTCTTAATTTTTCTGTTTGTGTCTCATATTTAATTTCTGAAACATTTCCCCCACTCAAATGTTTTGATCTCCATGTCCCAGAAAGGAGAAAAAGCTAAATAGTCAAACATTATACAATTTGCATTTCCAAAGTCACAGCATATTGGCCCAAGTTTTCATAAACATATAAATATTTTACACTCTTGCATATCAAAGATGAAAAAAATAACAAAAAATCGATTCACAATTCTTTGGAAAATGAAGTTTGCTTTCTTAATATAAAAAGACTGAAGTCCAGAAAGACAAGAGATAGGAAAATCTTTAAGACCACCCAGTGGCAAAACTGCTACTTAAACCTCAAGTTTCTGAATATGAGATATCAGCAGTGTTCCAGAACTTTTGATTCTAATGGGAGTACACTTTCCATGAGAAGTTTTCAGGTGTCCCTACACTCCTGGGTCTGGAAAGCATGATAGACATGTAATGGAATTCAGTGAAAATGAAGGATTATACATTACTCTACTGTCAGAACCATTGATCTAAATGTACTTACTAGTTGTGAAAATTTGGGGGATTCTGTGGAGAACAATAATGTCTATAAATTATTTGGGCATAATCTTTGTTTTAATGCTCGTTTTCAATGTAATTGCAGGCAAATTCTTTTACCTTCCTATACTTTATATATTTTAGTTTGTAAGTTGAAATTGACTTTTCTTCTAGTTTTATAAAGTTATTATGATGGTTAAATGTGATGATATATTTAGAGAGGTGAGGCTTTAAGGAGGTACTAATGTTTATTACCATCCTTCCTGTTGTTTCTGCCTTCACTATCCTAATTGGGTTCTAAGATTCTTAAAAGCAGGGACTCACTTTTGTCAGTTTTAAATCACCGGAAGCCCTGTCAACTGTTGTACTCTCAATAAATATTTGTGATAGGAAATAAAGATGCATGGAAAGAAAGATGCAAAGAAAAAAAAATAAAGAAAGGGGAATAAAGGAGGAAGAAAAGGGAAGGCAGGAACTGGAGAAGAAAGAGAAAAGAGGGAGGGAGAGAGGGCGAAAGTAAGAAAAAGGTCCTGGATGTTTTGATGAAAAATATCTATGTTGTTATTAAAGTCGGAGTAGATAAAAATATTAGAAACCATTGATGAAGTAACTGGAGATAAAGAGAATTAACTCCATACATTTGTAGGTGCCCGTAATTGCTGTTAGATAATCATGTGGTATTAGTAATGGGAATTAGAGAGAAAAGACACCACACACCTAGCATTGATTTGAAAGCAGGGTATAAAGTAGTATATATTGGAATGATTTGCAAGAGAAGTAGGTAGGTTAGGGGAAAATAAATTCTTCACTCTTCCAAATATCCCCACCTGTCCACTTACTCAGTTTACACTCCATGGCCAATCATTATCCTCACTTGCGCAGGTAATATTAATTTTATTTACTTTTTCATGCAATGATATCTTGGTTTATAAAAATAATATAAATGATATATCCTTGCTGCAATCTCTATTTATGAATATATGCTATTTATTATTTTTCTCCTTTTTCCTTAAAAATTAATTATTATTTTGCTAATTTATCAGCACAAGTTTTTCTGATGACCTAGAAGGCCTTAAGATGTCTGCCCAAGCCAATAACTTCTTGAGATTGATGCTTACATAACTCATTTTCAGTCTTACTTCTCTTTAAATATATGCATTTGAAGGTTTTGTTTTTTTCTGTTAATTGCTGAAATGTCTTTCCACTGTTATGTTTGTTATATTTTTATTGTCTTTCAGTTCAAAATACTTTCTAACTTTATGTATAGCTAAGCCTCCAGTATAACTATAATCTGCTTCAGGGTTATTTAGCTAAGTATTACTTAATTTCTAAACAGGTGTTCAAAAAATTTTTCAAATTTTCTATTCATTTTTTTTTTTTGGTTATTCTGGTGTCAGAGGTCATAGCCTTATGATTTCAGGGTTTTTTTAAATGTTTAAGACATGCTATACAACCTTACATGCATCAATTTTTTAATATTTTATGTATTTTAAAAAATAAAATATAGGCTAGGTGGGGAGCTCAGGCCTGTAATCCCAGCACTTTGGGAGGCTGAGGCAAAAGGATTGCCTGAGCCCGTGGGTTCAAGATCAACCTGGGCAACATGGTGAGACCTCGTCTCTACAATAACATAAAACAAAATAGCCAGGCGTGGTAGCACGCACCTGTAGTTCCGGCTCCTTGGAAGACTGAGATGGAAGGATGGCCAGAACCCAGCAGGTCGATGCTAGGGTAGCTGTGAGCATGCCACTGCACTCTAGCCTGGGTGATAGAGTGAGACTTCAACTCAAAAAATAAAATATAAAATTAAATTAAATTAAAAATAAAATAAATTTTGCCAGTTATTGGGTACAGTCCTACACATCCATTTTTAAAATTGATAGGTTCATTTTTAAAATCTTGTTTTCAAATATTTTCTATGTTTATTTTTCCTTCTTTTTGGGGGGTTCAATCAAGCTATCAATAGTAGAAGCTTATTAAAATCACTCACTCTGAAGATATATTTGGCTATTTGTTCACTTATATCTGCCTTATTTATTTATTTATTTGTATGCTGTCTTATCAGGTACACATTATAAAATATCCCTCTTCTTATCCAATAATAGTTTGTTATTAAAAACTTTTTAAATTTTGGATGCTTTCACATGAACTATCCTTTTCTATTCACTTACTTTAAACATTTTCCTATCCTTTCATTTTAGATCTGGAGTGATTATCAAGGTCCCTGCTCATTTGGAAGTTACTGAACTCCGGATTTTCTCTTTCTAGCCATGTGAAACTGCTGAAGCTCTGCTCAGCTCCTCAGATTTTCAAATATGATTTTTGAAAAGATGAATACTTCAAGGGAAAAATAGTTCTGAACATAAAACTCACCTCTCTGTGTTTTAATTTGTCAAAATTTTGATCAATTTGTCCTTACTGTCTTGGTAGCTCTCCCTCTTTCTCCAAACAGATAGATATATTTGTCTGGCCGAGAAAAAAAATCCACCTGAAATGAGCTACTCTGCCACTGACATTCATGGAAATTCTATCATTCTGTGTTTCATAAATCAGCTAGAGAAATCATATCACATGAGTAATCATGTCATTCTTCTGCTCAAAATTGTTTTTTTTTTTCTTTTCGTTCATCTGAGCCAAGATTACCATAGTGCACTAAAGACATTTAGTCACTTAGTTTAAGTGTAACTATTATTTCACCTAATACAAAGAAGACCTTTTTGGGAATGAAAATTTTAAAAAATCAGCAAAACAAAAATACCTCAGTGATGTTATGTATGAGCATAGCACTTTTCTAAGATTTTTACCTTGTAAACTCATCTAATCCCACTGCCAACACAATCAGAGTATTATTATCATCATCCCATTATTTCCCCTTTATAGAAGAGAAAATTGAGGCAGGCACGTTAAATGCTTTGCTCAAATTCACTTAGCTTGAAAGAAGTTGAAATTATCTGAAAATTATGTTCAAGGTCTGTCCTCATAAACCTAAGCTATGTTGTATTGTTATAAAATAGTAACACAAATATTGCCCTAAGTACTGAAGTAAAAATAGGAAAAAAAAAAAAAAACTTTTAAGTTAGCGTATATGTTTAAGAAAAATGAGAGCAGAAGTCTCAGAGGTAAAATGATGCGTAATCATGTAAAAGAAGAATTAGATTTTTCCCCATGTGTGACAATGAGTATGTTAGGAGTAATAAGGGGAAGTTGCACAGAAATAAAAAGAAACCGCACTTAAAGAACATTATAACATACAGAGATATCCAGAGAAAATAGACTCCTCTAAGAATCATGTGCCTCCTCTAATCTAAGAATTTCAAATGAGCTGATTGACCACTACATATAACAAGGAGAAAATCAAGAGCAATTGGGTTTATAGGCTGCATACTTTTTAGCCATTATCAGTAATATCTTCTGCAGTCAAGGTATTCCAGACTATGAATACTGGCACTTAGCCGGGCTCGGTGGCTCAGCTTGTAATCCCGTGCTTTGGGAAGCTGAGGTGAGTGGATTGCCTGAGCCCGTGGGTTCGAAACCAACCTGGGCAACTTGGCGAGATCTCATCTCTACAATAAATCAAAAAATTAGCCATGCGTGGTAGCGCGTGCCTGTAGTTCCAGCTGCTTGGAAGGCTGAGGCGGAAGGATCGCTGGAGCCCAGCAGGTCGAGGCTGCAGTGGCCGGGAGCGGCCACTGCACTCCAGTCTGGGCGACAGAGTGAGACTCCAACTCAAAAAACAAAACAAAACAAAAAAAAAACTGGCACTTCAGCTAATGTTTCATATTCTTACCGATTCCTTATATTGCACTTGAAATATTGTTTTTTTCTGGAGAAATAACATTTGAGTAGTTAGCATTACAGTGGATCATCAAACTTTGTGCTTTTGTCAAATGTTAAGTACAAGAAATATTGTGTTTTGTGTTATGCTTTTTAGTCAATAATAAAAGCTATAAAAATGATTAAACCTTAGGAAAAATAGAGTCCCTGAGGAAAGATGAAAAACAACATATATCTAAGAAAAGAACAAGTTGAGAAGAAATATGAGGGAAGCATTAAATTTTAAAATATAAAACAAAAAGCTATAAAGAAATACTCATATAATTTCTTATTCTATCTGCCCTCTTCCCTTAGTTGCAAGTAATTCAGATTGCAACCAAATTTAGAAATAAAGATCCAGTATCTAAAGGATTGGCAAACATCAGACAAGGGGCAAATTCAAGATTAATTATAAGGTGCCCCCAAATCGGACACTAAAAGAAGATAAAGGATTTACAGAAAAATCAAAATAGTATGTTCTCTAATATTGAAAAAAATTATCTATAGTAGGTAATAAGTAACTAAAACTCTATGAATAACTCTATTAACTTCCCAGCATTCAGTATCAAAAGGGCAGACGCTAAACTTCTGTGTGTTTATGGTTAAGGAGCAATACGGTTATCGTGGCTGTAGGTACATCAAGCTATTGCAACCAAGAATTTAAAAATTATGAAGGCATAGGCTTAATCCAGGTTATACCCTGCCTACACTCGATTAATCCTGTTCAATATTCATATCTGACTGGTAAATCAGCTCTATTGATCAGGATACAGCTGCAATCCAAGTCACTGTCCTCAGTGTCATAGCCAGACACAATATTCATGGTTTTAAACAGGGAACCAACTGCCACCCAGGGTTTGGCTACAGTTTGGCCAAACTGGTGGCTTTTCATATAAGAGAGTTAAAAATGCTACATAGTGATTTTAAATTAATGTTTATATAATTCAAGAGTGTTCCAATACAACTGAAAATTATTGCAAATTCACACTGCATTATTTAGTTATATTTTTGATGTATGTAGATAACAATCTCACTATATATCAAGTCCCCTCTTTGGTAAAGAGCAACCTTTATTATGGACAACTATGATACACTTAAAATCATCTGGAGGTTAGTCAGCAGAGAAGAACTTAGGATATAGTGACTTATAATGAGATGTAGCTGAGAAACTTAAGGAACTTCAACTTAGAAGCATGATAGATAAATCCAAATCACTGAAGTTCCATTGTACAGAAAAATAAATTTTCTGTTGATTCAGATTGAAAAAGTGATAATCTAATGGAAAATATTCCAGGGAGTCAGATTTAGATTTAATATAAGAAGAACTAAATATTAGAACTCATTGAAAACAGAAGCAACTAGAAGCACTAAAGCTGAAGTTGGATGATAACTTAGATGCAGTTATACTGAGATGGTTGTAGATTGGCTCAGTTTTCACTGTTATTATGTTTAACTCCAAATTTGTATAATTTTCTGAGGAGTGTTCCATAAAAATGAGGCCAGAATTAAAGTAAATAAATCTGCTTACAGTATACCAGGGAACTATATAAAGAACATAGAGAACAATACTTTGGTTTCCCTGAAGCCAAAGGAAAAATAAAACCAAAGGAAAACAAGATTCTATGATAGCTGTGTTAGAAAACTGTACAACATGAAGTCACAAAAAACAAATAAATTTTATTCTCATAAAATAAAGTAAAATTTTATTCTCATAGACTTGCCAAAGTTTATAAAATGTTTATGATAACTATAGTAACAATTTTAGCATTGGCACAATTTCTATAAGAGGATCACAAAGAAAAATGTATGAGATAAAAAAAATACAGTTTGTGTAGGGGGAGTTTTGTGTAGACTTGTGTAACAAGCCCAACTTGTTGCAATACTTTTTGAGTTGTGGAAGTTAAATTTGAATTTTGAGTGCATTGAATTACTAGGTAGAGATTAAGACATATTTATGTAAACAAAGAGTTGATAAAGGTTATAGAATATAATTTTTTATTGTTCATCAGATATTTAGAAGGATGACTATAACATAATTCAACTGCTGTACAACTGTTTTTTGTTTGTTTGTTTTGGGGGGTGGTTTGTTTGTTTTTCTGCAGAGAAGAGTAGCCAAAAGGCTAAGGCATAAGCAGCAAGAGCCCAGACTTGATATGTGTTACATTTTCTCCCATTCCACATGCTCAAAGCAAGTCACAAAGATAAGTACAAGATTCACAGGGTGGCAAACTATATTCCACAAAGAAATCTTGAAATTAAATTCAATGGTTAATCAATAGATCTAACAAATCTAACATCTACAGAACAATTTATCAATTCATCCAAGAACTACAGAATAAACTTTTATTTTTCCTAAACTGCATCTATATCATTCTCTAATATCAACCACATATTGGTCATAAATCAACACTGAATAAATTCCACAAAAATTGTATATCAAGCATCTTCTCTGACCACAGCAGCATAAAAGTAGAAATCAATATAAAGATTAATCCTCAAAAACACACAAATACATGGGAATTAAACAACTTTCTCTTGAACGATTTTTGATAAACAATGAAATCAACACAGAAATAAGAAATTCTTTGAAACAAATGAATATAAAGACATACCACAACTCTGGAATATTGCTAAAAGTTGTGCTGAGAGGGAAAAAAAACAAACAAATAACCAAACAGAAATCTATTGCCACCTGTGCCCACATCACGAAAATAGAAAGATCTCAAATAAATAATCAAAGGCAAGTAGGAAAACAGTACCAAGTTAAAACCAAAGCTAGCAGATAAAAATAAATAATCAAAATCAGAGCAGAAATAAACACAATCAAGACCCCCCCCAAAATATAAAAGATTAAGGAGTCAAAAAGCTGGCTCTTTGAAAGAATTAATAAGATTAGCAAACTCTTGGCCAGATAAACAACAACAACAAAAGATAAAGAAAATCCAAATAAATACACTATAAAATGTAAAAGGAGACATTACAATTAATCCAGAAGAAATACAAAAAAAAAAAATTATCAGAGATTTTTATAAACAGTCATATGTGTGAAAGTTAGAACATCTAGAGAAAATGGATGAATTCTTGAAAACTTACAACTTTCCACTATTGAAACAGGAAGAAATTGAAGCCCTGAACAGACCAATAATTGACCATGAAATAGAATCATTACTGAAAAGCCTACCTAGCAATAAAAGTTCTTGACACAGTGGTTTCACAGCTGAGTTCTACCAGGCATACAAGGAAGAGTTAGTTCCAAAATTACTAAAATTATTCTAAAGAATTTAGATGAAGTGACTCCTACCCAACTCATCCAATGAAGTCAATAACATCTTGGTACCAAAAAACAGCAAACATACAACAAACAAACAAAAAAAACTACAAGTCAATATTCCTGATGAACATTGATGCAAAAATTTTCAACAAAATACTAGCAACCTGCATCCAGAAACACATCAAAAAATTATTCATCATGGTCAGGTGGGCTTTATTCCCAGGATGAAATCAGGGAATACTGATACAAATCAGTATGTGGAACCAGTAAACCTAATCCACCACATACATAGAAGTAAAAACAAGGCCGATAATTTCAATAGATGCAGACATAGCATTTGATAAGAACCATCATCCTTTCACAATAAAAACTTTCAACCATCTAGGAATGAAAGTAATAGTTCTCAAAATAACAAGAGCCATGTATGACAAACCCACAAGCAACATCATATTTAATTAACAGAAGTTGTAACCATTCCCTGTAAGAACTGACACTAGACAAATATGCCACTCTCACAAGTCCTATTCAATATGATGCTGGAAATTCTAGCCAAAGCAATCAGGCAAGAGAAAAAAATAAAAGATATGCAAATAGGAAAAAAAGGAAACCAAGTTGCTTCTCCTTGGAGATGATATAATCCTGTAGCTAGAAACCCTAGAGATGACACCAAAAGACTACTGGCACTCATAAATGACTTCAGTAAAGTCTCAGGTTACAAAATTAATACTCAAAATTTAGTTGTACTTTTATACATTAACAACATTCAAACTGAGAATCAAATTAAAAATAAAATCCCATTTACAATAGCCATAAAAAATAAAGTATCTCAGGATATATTTAACCAAAGTGGTGAAAGTTCTCTACAACAGGAACTATAAAACATTGTTAAATCATATCTAAGATGACACAAACAAATAGAAAAGCATTCCATGTTCATGGATTTGGAAGAATCAGTATTGTGAAAATGCCCATGTTTCCTAAAGCAATCTACAGATTCAATACAATTCACAGATCTAGAAAAAAACAATACTTGAATTCATTTGGAAGCAAGAAGAGTTGAAATAAATCACAAATTCTAAGCAAAAAGAAGGAAACCAGAGGAATCACATTGCCAGACTTCAAGCTTTACTACAAGGCTACTGTAATCAAAATAGCATTGGCTCAAATATAGACACATATGAGAGAGGAGGTAGACACTGGCTAAGCACATAGACAGGAAGGGCCTCAAAGAGAAGCAACACCTGTGGGAGTGCTCCAGCACCACCCAATTATAAAACTAGCAATTGAAAATGTGGTTAATGTGGTTAAGAACATCTTTTTAAGCCAGGATGTTTTGTTCAAAGAGATATTTTGCCACTGGTCACCGGCACACTAGCTTAACTAAGTGTTTTAACTTGACCTAAACTTATTATAATATTATTAGCATGACATTAACATTGAGGTTTTACCCCTCCCAGGTGGGCTTTTCTGTGGTACTTATAGGTAATAATCAAGATGGAGTAACTTTGGACAATGGCACATATGCAGAGTAAAGACTGGGATCAGGAAACAGCTAGAAGGGTGAGAGATGGATAAGATGCAAATGAGTAAAACACCTCTAGAAGGGAGAGAGAAAAACCCAGAACACTCCCCTACTGTCAGTAACCTATTTTGGGGCCCCTTTCTTCTTAAGAGTTTTCTGTTGCTTAACAAACTCTTCCTTTCACTCATCCTTTGTGTCTGTGTTTAATTTTCTTGGTCATGGGACAAAAACTCAAGGATCTAAGCTGACAGCACAGTTGAAAACTACTACATTTCTTGGTGCCATGACTCCAATCACTGGATTCAGAAGGGTGAGTGAAAGTGAATCTCTTTACTTTCATTTACCAGGCTTCTTGTTCTCAAAGTAGCTTTCTGTCTCAAAACCAAAATAGGCTTCTGTCAGTCACTTAAAGGCAAATAGCGTGGCTACTGGTCTACAAGACACAGAGAACAGGCTTGCTGGAGAGGACTTGGTCAAATTCCCATTGCCTTCAAGTGTTGGGAATCTTGGCACTGTTCTAATCCGGTTTCCTTTCATGGATGTCTAGCCATTATGTGGGACTGGATTGATGTTTGGGAGTGATTGAAAGTTTCTGGCCAAGACTACTCCGTGGTGCTATCTGAAGGCTCCCAGGTCGACTCCAGTTCCTGACAGCCCACACGGTATTGGCAGAAGATTTCCAGTCTTTCCTATCACATTTTCTTCCTTTCAAAATTTGCTATAACTCCTATTCCATCCTTATACTCTATGTTGAAAACATTTTTGCAATATGAAGAAATGCTTATATTTGATAAGTTTCAAACTTAGAGAATGTCAGAGGAAGCAATGTTGTTTTTGCCTTTTTCTGAAAACTGGAGGAAACAAAAAACTAGAAAACTGGATTTTATTATGTAATAGACTCTTTGGGACTAGGGTAAGAGGTTATTTTCCCCCTAGCATCTTTCCCCCATTGGAGCTGGGCTACTTTTTTTTTTTAATCACATTAGGAATCAGCATAGTATTGCCAATATAGAGAGGATAGCTATATGCACCCTTAATTTTCTCCGTTTAGGTGGAATATTGTGGGGCCAGATTTCTCCACTCCCAAACTCCCTTTGGTTTCTTTTCCTGAGCTATATCTGGCTCCAGAGTTACACATTAACTTTTCAGGTTTCATCCACCAATCAAAGAAATCTATCCAGATGTTGGTTATTAACACATTGGTGACTTGAAAATTTTCCACTTGCCTAATACTGAGAGCAGGTGAAAATTAAAAAAAAAAAAATCTGAAGCTGGTTGTCACAAATTTCTGTTGTCAAGAACAAGTGAGCCGGGCTCTGTGGCTCAGCCTGTAATCCCGCGCCTTTGGGAGGCTGAGGTGGGTGGATTGCCTGAGCCCGCGGGTTCGAGACCCACCTGGGCAAGCGAGACCTCATCTCTACAATAAATCAAAAAATTAGCCGGGCGTGGTAGCGCGCGC